>APFE030388269.1:0-31822 GCA_000404065.3 Pinus taeda | reverse complement strand
ATACCAGAGCTCATGAGGGGTTTGAGTGTTGTTCACCCGGACATTTGTTTTGTTGAGAATAACAACTGCAACAAATGCGGCTTCACCCCAAAAGTTGCGGGAGTTCCAAACTCATCAAGCATAGCACGAGCCATTTGTTGAACCGTTCTGTTCATCCTTTCCACTACTCCATTTTGCTAAGGAGTCCTGGCTATAGAGAATTCTCTTCTTATTCCATGTTCTTCACAAAAATCGAAAAATTCACTTGAGGTAAACTCCCCACCTCTATCAGACCTGAGGCATTTAATTTTGTGATCTAATTCATTTTCAACCAAAGCTTTGAAGGATTTGAATTTTTCGAAGGCTTCATCTTTGTGCTTCATAAGTCCTATCCAAACCATCATTGAATAGTCATCAATCAATAATATAAAGTATTCTTCTCCCCAAGGTGACCTTTTCCTAGATGGACCACATACATCAGTATGGACGAGCTCAAGTGGCCTGCTAGTTGATCCTTCCTTTTCAGGGAAGTTAATTCTGGTTTGCTTGCCAAACTGACATGACTTGCATATTGTATTGCCTGGAATTCTAATGTTTGGAAGACCACGAACTGCCTGGTATTTGCATGCTTTCATTATCTGTGAGAAGGTTAGATGCCCCAACCTTCGGTGCCATAGCCAGTGTTCATCATTCTTGCTCAGATAGCATTGTTGTTGTCCTTCTTTGAATATGTATAGATTATTTGGATTTCTTATGCCTTTGATCACTATTTATCCTGTATCAAGATCCCGAACACTACATCCATTTGATCGAAATATTACCTCTGTTCCTTGATTGCACATCTGACTGACACTCAATAGATTATGTTTTAAGCCATCAGCATACATAACATTTCCTGCTTTGACCTTTCCTTTTAAAAGAACAGAACCTTTACCTTTTATGAGTGCAGGGGTGTCATTTCCAAATGAGACCTTCTTCTCCTTCTCCAAGGCACTATATGGCTGAAGTTTTTCTTTATCACCTGTCATATGTTTCGAACATCCACTGTCGATGTACCATTGATTTTCCTGCCCTTCCGCATATAAGGCTATACCACATCTTTCTATTTGTGGTTCTTTCATTCTCCATGTTCTAGCACTTGAGGCTTGTTCCTTCTGAGTTGTCTGCCGAAACCAGCTCCTGCATTCAGAATCTTCATGACCAAAGTTGTTACAAATAGAACATTCTATTTCATTTTCAAGAGCAGAAAAGTTATTGTAGGTCCTTTTCATGATTCTAGTCATATTTCTTTGTTTTTGAGCTTCTCTAGTCGTGATTGTCTTATAGGCAACACATTGAGCTACTTTGTGACCAAAGTTATGACAGGAGAAACATTGGCCATTGAAGAAACTCCTGCGATTATCAAATCTACCATCCAAGTGATTGTAGTTTCTATTGACATCCATTCTTGAGGCAAATTGAGAAGATTTTACCTGTGACTGGTTGTAGCTTCTGTTCATCTGTAAAGTAGATTGCCCCTGATTTACTTGGTATTCTTTGTTCACTCTTGAGGTAAATTGTCCCTAATTTGCCTTGTAATCTCTATTGGGTCTTTGCTCACTTTTTATTGCTGCATCAAGATAACTTTTGGAGGTGGATGGTTTTTGCGCTTGAGTTGCTTCTTCATTATATCCCAGACCTGTCTTGATTAGAGGAGAACGCTGCACTTTGATAATCTCATCTAACGTTTCAGATCCTTTAACAAATCTAAGATTAAGAGCTTTAGTTTTCTCAATCTCTTTTCTAAGTCCCACAATTTCACACTCTAACTTTTCATGATGTTTTTCACTTTCGGCCAGTTGGAATTGCAGAGTATCAATAATCATATTTTTCTCTTATAAACAAATTTTGAGTTTAGAAATATCTTCATAAAGACCTTCTTCATCTATAGCATCCATGAAATCATCATCTTCAAAAGCCATTAAAAGTCTATAATTGTTACTTTGTTCGTCTTCATCACTATTTGAAAATCCATCACTGTCTTCATGAGTGTAATAGCTTTTTTTATTTACTTTCTGTTTCTTGTTCCATCTAATAGGTTCCTTACCTTTGTCAATCTTACCTTTATGAGGACACTTGGCAGCATAGTGACCGACTCTTCCAAAAGAAAAACATTTGAAAGGTAACTTACCTCTGAATCTTCCAGCACCCCGTTGAAGGTTCTTGACAAAATTTGATTCTTCCTCTTCTTCTGACATATGTCCTGAGCCATAGGAATCTCCTTTTCCTGAGGCCTTGAATGTGGCTTATCTTCTGTCTGATGGTCCCCCTTTCCTCAATTCATAAGCGGTTAGAATTCCGTGTAGCTGCAACATGGTAATTTTCTGTAGATTCTCCTTTTCTTCTATTGCAGAAACTTTTGATTCAAACTTAGGAGACAAATATCTTAGAACCTTTTCAACCACAATAGCCTCTTTTATTTCTTCACCCAAATTTTTCGTACAATTAACAATCTCATCTATACAAAGGAAATAGTTAGCCACCCTTTCATCATTGTACATCCTGATATTTTCATACTGAATTCTGAGGGTTTGAAGTTTTTCTCGTTTTCCCTGCTCATCTCCTTCATAGCTCAGCACGATCTTGTCCCATATTTCTTTTGCAGTTTTATACTGCATAACCTTGACGAATTTTGATTGAGATAGACATCCTAATAGAGTGTTGACATCCTTTGCATTTGTTTCAAACTGCTTCTTCTCAGCCGGATCTGTAGGAGTTGCTGATGGAAAAATGTACCCTGTATCTATGATATCCCAGACTTCTGTACCAAGGGATTGAAGATAGGTTGTGACTCTTACCATCCAATAGACGAAGTTCGTCCCATCAAAAATTCGTGGCCTGATCGATGCTTCTCTCTCATAGTTGCTCATGATGATAGATCTTCCTTCAAGCGATCAAGATTCTTCTGAAGGACCTACTCTGATTCCAATTGTTGGAAATAATACTGAGAGGGGGGGTGAATCAGTATTATCTGGTCAATTATTTTGTTTTTCAAACCCAGAACATATATGCTACTTCAGTTAGATGAACCCGTGTATATATGCAACTACAGATAAGGAAACCCGCGTATACTATGCAGATTTATAATTTACTTTATTCTACAGATGTTGATCATTAATTTATGCAACATACTCATATAAACAGTTGCTAGGAACAGTAAAACAGAGTAGAAGACAACCACACACAAGAACACAAGATATAAGGTGGAAACTCAATGTGGGTGAAAACCACCTGCTGCAATTCGTCTCTATCTTCTTTTAATTAGAAATTTCTTTTTACAATGATTCTGTTCTGGTGCAGTCATTTACCAGTACGCGGGCTGCTACCTATAGAGAGCTACAACACTCTCTCGTTTTCCAGCTTCTCCTGGAAGGGAGCTACAACCCCCTTAGTTCTTGTACTAGTTGAGATACTAGTGCGCATGATGCTACCTGCAGAAGGCTACAACCTTCTCTTTCTTCTAGGGACCATGTTTCATAAATTTTCAGACTGGATCCACAAATATCATCAATCAAACATCAAGAATTTCTGCATCAACCAATCACCTTTTCACCAATCAAGACTGAATCAAAGTAAACACTTCTTTGACAACTGTACCCAGATCATAGTAACTGTAATCACACCCCAAATTCTGAACCCAGATCACTGCAATAATCAACAGAAGCAGCTAGAACATAAATTAAGAGACATACGCTACTTCAATATTCAAAAACCTCCGTGCATACGCTTCTGTGTTAAGATCAACCTGCGTATACGCTCTTTTGACTTACAGAAACTACATGTATGCGCTTCTGTGCTAAGATCAACCTGCGTATATGCTCTTTTGACTTACATAAACTACGTGTATACGCTTCTGTGCTAAGATAAACCTGCGTATATTCCCTTTTGACTTACAGAAACTGCGTGTATACGCGCCTTCGCTTCACTGAACCTGTGTACAGATCTATAAAGATAATTTACCCCTTCAAATGTTCAGATATTAGTTTACCCAGATTACGAGATTTATAGATCAAGCAAGCGCCACATAGAACAGATCAAAATCATACAAAGACACTATCATTCAAGCCTGAAGATTTTGACCCATCAAAAGAACTTATCCTTTTCCTTGTGCTCAAGTTCCTTCTTCCTTCAGATCCAGATCTACACCATAACCCAATCACAGTATTCCAAATCTAGCACTTTATCAGATATTCAATAATTCAGATGATTCCTTGTCAAATGATCTCCTTCCTCTTTTATAGCCTTAGGCCTTTCACAATACCACGGTCCAAAAACCATAACAATTCAATACCATGGACCCAATACTTGGGATCAACACTTATGACGAGATACCATGGCCCAAAACCATAGGTTCAAATACCAAGGACTAAATACCATAGACCAAAAATAAGTTCTCCAACATGTACACGCTTTTCCTTGCATGAAAGTGCGTGTATACGCATACGCGCCTTGGGAACGTCCAACCCACGTGTATACACGGCTTCATCAAAGTGAACCTGCGTATATGCCTTTTTCTTCTTTCTGAGTGCCTGAACTGTGATCTGTCACCAGAGTGAGTTGCCATCAAGGTCAACACCAGTGCCATAGCTCCAAACCTATGCCATAATGCCAACAGAAAACTTGGTTACCTATGGATGGATAGAAACCTATTGGGGACTCCAAAAATATACGTGATGGTACGTGGGAGTGCAGACTCTAGTAGTGTTGTCTAATGCATAATTGTTTGATGAGAGCATTACCATAGGCTTTACGTGTGTGGAGCGCCACCAATATACATGAAGGTACATGGAGTACAGTCCTATACAATGACATACTGGAATGAGATTTCACCCTCGGGATGCAACATTGGCAAACAATGACAGATCCTATGTTTAATGACGTCAGAACATGTCTCTACCCTATACCTCTAAATGTTTGTGTTAATGTTACAAATGCTCCTTAGGTTGATTCAATAAATATTACTTTTTATCTTTGATTATGTTTTAGTTTTAGGTCTCACCATGAATGTCGCCTGAATATCCTAAGATGAAAATATAGCATGCGAAAATAGAAATTCTTTCTCTTTCAATGAAAATATAGCTAAGGAAGAGAAGAAACAATCAAGATGTAGCACACAATATGCAACAAACAAGATGCATGATGCAATTTCATTTTCGATGCAACTATTCCTATGCTAATGCACATGCAAAACCCTAAATGTCGATGCAATTTTTTCTTTTCACTGCACTTAATTTTCAAAATGTATAAAACTAAGATGTAAAATTTTCAATTATTGATTCATTTACACTTTTCAGAATGAGAACTAGAACAAAAAATCATCCAAGCGATCAACAATCAAATGAAAATAGCTTGCAAGCAACAAATGATAAGAACAAAGAAAAATCAAAGCCAATTGCTATCAAAGGAAAACAACACAAATGAAAACCAAATGGAGGCTTTAGAGAGACCACGATACATTGAAGACTCAGGGAATTTCAGCTGGAAGTAGCTTGACCAAGATGGGCTCAAGAGCCAAGGCAAAATTCATGCAAAAACAGGGGCTAATGTTGGTGCATAAGAGCCACCAGTGCATTGCAATGTTGTTGCATAGTGGGCTAGGGTGAGGTGCAACAGACTCTGTCAAAGGCAAAAGGGGTGCTTTGGGCCTGGGAAAGAGGTTTCTGGCACAAAAATTGCAAAAAAGGTTTAATGAAATCACTTCCTAGGTCTGTTCTTAGATGGATGATACAACAAAGGTCTGTTAAGGAGGTAATAAAACACAATAGACAAGGATACCACCAAGGGAATGCTATGTTCCCCAATATGGTCACCAATTGGTTATACAGGATTTATGATTGTGGAAAAAAGTATCTCCCCTAGGTGAGTGGCTAAACTAGAACAACAGAGAGACAAGGAACACAATGTTTTTCCTTAAAGTAAATAGATGATGGAGTGAGGCCTACTTGGAATCCTTCGTGTTATTTTCTCCTTCTTTAGCTTGGAAACCCTAATCCCAGCTCGAATTTCCAAAATTAGAACCTGCACAGTAAGATAACACAAGCCAAGAAACTACAAGATTTGTGTAATACCATCTAAGTACTTCATTCAATAGATCAACGTGGTAGTGAAATAAGTGAAACAACATCACATATAGGAAAACAATGAATTCTTTGCATTACTATAAATGGAAGGAGATTACAACGATAAGTAGTAGTTGATCTTGTATAAGAGCTCCTCCAATTTGTTGACTTGTCCTTTCCTTGTCATAATATGCACCTCCAATCATCCTAAATGCATGGAATGATGACCAGTCACTACAACAACATAAGGGAAAGATCACTCTCCAGAAGCCAACCCCAACCACATAGAAGGCTAGGAATATATAGAGAAGTATAGTAAGTTGGGAATTCTTGTCCAATTACCAATCTAGGGTAATATATCCACCTTTGATGGAGGGATAAGATTAAATGATAAGTAGTGAAAACTCCAATGTAGGGATGGATAGGATCTAAATGTTTTATCCAAGGTAAGTAGTTGTAACAAGTTTTGGAAACTCCTAGAAGGTGAAGCTTCTGGAATCTCGATCATTCTCACATATTCCTAGAACCAACGCAAGGGCAAAGGGGAGAAATCATTTGGTGACCAACGTAGGCCACAGTGGAGAAACTTGCTGGTGAATGCACCCAATAGGCTTATAGGGAGAGTTGGTCCTCAAACTGGCTCAGATGAAGCAATTTAGGGCTCAAACTCTGGGAAATAAAAGGTACATGATTAGGGCTTTGTGTAAAATGGTGACAAGGAGGAATAGGATGTTGATTGATCCCATTAGGAAGCTCATTGATTGTATGTGACAAAATGTCCTATAACAGTGCCATTCTCTTCCTCCTACCAAGAGAAAATATATTACAAATAACTGAAACCTACAATCAAGGTCAGTTGCTCCAAATAATCTCTTAAGTTCTCCTTTTGTGCCCAGATAACTTGAATAACTGAGCGAAATCTCTAGAATTATCTCTATTGGAATTTTTGAAGTAGACTTCCCAAGGCCTCACTAGGGAGACACTCGAATTTCTCCAAAATGAGGTTGAGTTTTTCTTGAAACTCTTGAGCTAAACAATTCTACTTATGTTGAACAACCTCTAAGAGTGAGTTCTATCTCATGAAATTAGATGGTAAAAGATGGAAAAATGGAGCCCCCATGTGTTATTTATAGATGTTGGTCCCTTTTTCCTTGGTGGGTTCCCTTCTTCATTAATTTGAACTCCCTTTCCTTTCCTCCCTCTTTTCCTAATGAAAATTTCTCAAGGGGGATGGATTCCCCTTTCAAGTGCCCTCCACATTCCACTAACAAAATAATTTCCCTTTTTCTCTAATGTTTATTTCCTCCTTTTCTCCAAAAATTGAGTGGTTCCTCAACCCACTTTTCCTAATTTTAAACACCAAAATATTTCCTCAACGCCAAAATTGCAAAAATGAGGATTTTAGTTAGAAAAATTATTTACTGGGGACATCACTGTCCTCCTCGCCCAAATCTTACTTGTCCTTAAGCAACTATAATGTTGGATGTTGCATTACTTATTCACCCTCCCAAGTGTCATCATCCTCTGGTAGATCCTTCCGTCAGATCAAGAACTCTAGGATCACCGTGTTCTAGAGCTTACTCTCTCTAACCTCCAAAATATCCTCCAATACCAAAACCAAGTTTCCCTCATCATCCAAGGGAAGTAACTTCATGACAGTTATAACCTATTTTCCCAAGGCCTTTTTTGGGAAAGACACATGGAACATATTGTGCACCTTTCTCTCAGATGGAAGCTCTAACTTACATGCTACCTCTCCAACATGCATTGTCACCCTGTATGGCTCGTAGAAGCAAGGCTTAAAATTTTTGACCCTTTTCTTCTTAAGTGTAGACTATATGTATGGTTTTAGGTGTAAAAAGAATAATTCCCCAACCTCAAAGTGTCTCTCAACTCGGTGCTTATATGCATATATTTTCTTTTTGTTCCGAGTTGTCTGTAGGTTGTCTTTGAGAGATCTAAGGATCTATTGGCTCTCCTGTATCCAATATTTAACCTATAGGGTCAGTTGTCTCCAAAAACCATGTCAGTGAAAGATAAAGCATAATAACCATAAATTTCACATAAAGGTGACATACCATTGGACATATGATAGGTGGTGTTGTAGCAATACTCCCCAAGATGAAGCCATTTCACCCATGCACATTAATGCCTTGTGACATAGTTCCTCAAGTAACCTTCCAACCACTTGTTCACTATCTTTGTCTGGTCATCACTCTAGGGATGATAATTAGTGTTGGGTGTGAGCTCAATCCCCACCAAAAAAAATTCCTACCAAAAAGCTCACATAAATATGTTCTCTATCACTAATGGTGGTCTTAGGAAGACCATTCAATCTGAACACCTCTTGGAAAAATAAGTTGGTCACCTGTGAGGTAGAAAACCTGGCCATAATAGAGAATATATGGGAAATGTTGTCAATATATCCACCACCACGTAAATGAAATCACAACCCTATATTGTTGGAAGCCTGATGATGAAGTCCATAGAGATGCTCTCCCATTTCCTCTCGAGAATAGGGAGAGGTTGAAGTAACTTGGCTGGATGTGTATGTTCACCCTTATTCCTATGATAAGTGTTTCACTCCTGAACATGACTCAAAACGTCATCCTTAAATCCCCTCCAAGTAAAATTCTCCCTGATGGTCTTGTATGTCTTAAGGAGCCCCTGATGGCCTGCTATAGGTGAATCATGGGCTATGTGCATGTTTTTCTCCCTCAACTGTGAACTCGACACCAAGTATATTTTGTCCTTGTAATAAATGACCTCATCCATTACCATGTATCTATCATCCCCAAATGTGTCATCCAAGATTTTGCATGCTTGTTTATTCTTGGATTACTCTACTAACAACTGCGCCCTCCAATCTTGGGTGATGTCCATAGGTGAAAGTGTCATAGGCTGCCTAGATATGCATCTGCCACTGCATTATGCTTTCCCTTGACATACTTGATCTCAAAATCATAGGATTGTATCTTACTGACACACTTACGCTACCTCTTATTGAGCTCCTTTTTCTCAAGGAAAAATCAAAGACTGTTAGTATTAGTCTTCACCTAGAACCTATTTCCCACCAAATACTGTCAAAAATTGGACAACGCATGCATGATGGGAAAAATGTCCTTATCGTATATAGAATACAACCTCTCATATTCATAAAGCTTCTATCTCTCAAAGGTTATACGATGACCTCCCTGCATCAATATTGCCTCGATGTCCTCTCTAGATGCATCACACTCCAAGACAAAAAGTTGTGTAAAATTAGGCAAAGCTAATACTAGAAAATTTCTCATCACCCTCTTGAGGCATCTAAAATCCTCCTACGCCAAATTTGTCCACTCAAAAGCTCCTTTCTTCATCAATTCTGTTAGGGGTGATGCTAATTGGGAAAGCCCTCCTATAGTATGTGCATATACCCAAGAATACCCTCAACTCTGTCACGTTCCTGGGTGTAGGCTAGTCCAAAATGGCCCTGACCTTCTCCTAGTGCACTCTCACTCCATCCTACCCAATCACATGGTTGAGATACAACATATCTATCAGCCCAAACTCACACTTGGACATGTTGGTGCACAATTGTTACTCAAGAATGTGTTGTACCTCTTCCAAGTACTGAAGATGTGCCTCCCATGTCCTATTGCATATCAAAATGTCATCAAATAACACTAGAACACATCAACGCATATGCTTATGGAATACATGGTTCATGCAATATTGGAATGTAGCTGGAGCCTTTGTTATCCCAAAGGGCATAGCCAAACACTTGAAATGTCCATAATGGCATATGAATGTGATATTTAGGATTTCCCTCTCTCTCACCTAAATATCATGATATCTAAAACACAAATTTATCTTAGAAAAGTATTTCACTCCTCTAAGCTCCTCCATCACCTCATTAATGCGTAGAATCAGATATGTTTTCTTCAGCACCCTCTTGTTTAGAGCTCTATAATCAATGCCCATATGTAGAGTCCCATCCTTCTTCTTCACCGACACCATTGAAGAAGCAAAGGGATTGGAACAGGGCCTAATGTGCCCCAACGTCAACAACTCTTGAATAGCCCTCTCAATCTCATCCTAGTATGCCTTGGGATGCTTGTAGGGAGAAATAATGACTACATGCACCCCCTCCTCTAGCTCTATGGTGTGCTTGAAACACCTGTCTGGTGGACAACCTAGAGGAATGTATCCAAACACTAACTGATGCTTCTTCAATAGTGCCAAAATATTCAGGTATGGTTGTTGCTCATGTTTTCTGAACTCTAAGATACACAAATCTACTACCCATGCGATGTCTCCCTGTCTCAATTTTGCCTCCATATTGTGAGTTGACACAGTCTGTGGTGGTTATGAATGCATTCCTCTCAGTACTACTAGCTTCCCATCTGGTCCCAAAAATTTTGTCTCCAATTTCTTCCAATGAGTAGTGAGACACCACAAAGAATATAACCACTAGACACCCATCACCACATTCATGTCTCACACTTCAACAATAAAGAAATGATTGGTCATGGAGCAGTTCCCCATGGTCAAGGTCAAAATGGTAACATAGCTCGTGCACTTTATGGACTTGTCTCCTGGTACGAAAACTGAAAACCCCACAAAGGCCTCTATGTGTATACCTCTACACTACACCATATGGATATCAATGAAGTTTTGGGTAGCCCCAATATCCACCAATGTTGATACACACTAGCCCTATAATGTTCCCTTGATCCTCAACATCAAGTACTTTGAAACTCCCTGAAGCAAAGCAACAACCCCTCTAGTGGGTAGAGATGGGCCTCCTCCATGTGGTGGTGTTGGTCCTCCTCTTATAATTTGTGGCTTGCTAATAGGTCCCTATAGTACTAGTGTAGCCCCCTTATTGTTATTATTAGTGTAGTCCCCATATGACTATTGTCGTGCCCATGTAACCCCCATATTGTTATTGGTGTGCCCCATACAAGCCCACTATTGTTATTTTTGCGCCCTTACATTATTATTGTTATGTTGGCTTTGATTATCTTGAGATCCCTTAGACTTATATATATACAAAGGAGGCCTTGTTATTTGTGTCATTCATGAATTGTTCATTTATGTGATATAAAGGAGGTTTCCCCCTTGAAGAGGCTAATTTTCAAGTCGTTGATCTATCTTTTCTTCTTTTTTGTGAGTTGTTACATAACATTTGGTATCAGAGCTTTGGATTATACGGTTTCATTGCTTCAAACAAGCCATATTGGAATTTTTGGTATAAATTTTTTTAAAAAATATTTAGAAGTTGCAACTTTGACCATGTGGAGCTAAAATCATGGTTAACTTTGTGTAGAAATTTAAGATTTTGGTTCGCTATAATTTATGAGATATGGTCTGAAGAAATTAGGGTTTGTAAATACTACAGAATTTAGCCTCAGACAGTTGACCTAGCGAAAATTGTGATAACTTTCGTTTCAAGAATCAAATTTGAATTTCGTGAAAAGTGACTAAAATTTCACATAATTTAGTTTCTCTGGTGTCAATTTGAGGGTTGAAGGTTGAAACAGTGACATGTGGTATCTTGTACAAGTTTTTTGTACTAAACTAGTCCATAATCAGGTCATCGTGGGATATTTGGCATAACTTCGTATTGAAGAATTCAATCGTGGCATGACTTGTGGCATTGGAAAGAAGACTCAGAGTGCTACCACATAACCAAATTTCAAACCTTGGGAGGCTGAAATTTTAGAAATATTTTTTTTTTAATATCAAGCTCCAAAAAGAAAGAAGAAAAAGGTGTGTATTTTTTAAAATTTTCATAATTTTTGTTTGAAAAATAATTCTGAAGTAATTCAAAGAGTATAGTAAGGAATAGATATCATTATTTGGTTCCAATATGTCTTGAAACAAAAAAATGGATACTCTTAGTAAGCAGCCAGAAATATTTACTATGACACATGAAAAAGAGGAAGAAATGCAACATGATATATCAAAATTATGTAACCAAGTGCAAAAAATTCGCTCTCACAAAGAGTAACCAAAAATGAAATGGAAGCTAAGATGGATGGTTTGAATTATGGTAAAAAAAAATACATGGAAGGTGTGAAGGATGGATTAAAAGCAAACATGGAAGCTAATATGGATGGTTTGAAAGCATACATGGAAGGTTTGAAGGATGGTTTGAAAGCAAACATGGAAAGTTTGAATGAAGGTTTAACAAATTTGTTACAAGAAATGCTTCCTAATGGTGAAAAGGTATTCCATGAAACTCATGATGAGAAAAAAAGGAATGTTAATCATGATTTTAGAGACTCTAAATTTGGATTGAATACCAACCACATTCCAAAGATCGATATGAGAAATTTTGATGGCAAGGATTTGGTAACATGGATACTACAGATGGAGCAATATTTTGATCTACATGATGTGAAACACACACAAAAGGTATGCACTGCATTTTTATATTTAGAATCCAATTAGTTTGTATGGTATCAATGGCTTTGTTCTCGTAAAACACTTGTCACTTGGTCAATTTTTACGGAGGAAATGATAGCACATTATTAGGATACAAATAGCAACACCTTCTTTAGCCAATTGATAAATATGAAACATAAGAGTTCAGTGGTGGAGCACATTGAGGACTTCCAAAAAATGAATATCATGGTAATTGGTATTCCAAAGGAACATAGGATTGATGTCTTCATAGGGACTTTAAAGGATAACATTCAACATGAGGTTCGACTTTGGGAACCTAGCTCTTTGGAGAAGGGATTCAAGGTAGAAATAAAAGTTGAAAGAAAAATTATAGAAACAAGTCTACCACTCGCAACTATAAAGATGGAAATGTTTTTTCTCCTAACCTACCACAACCCACAAGGTTGACACCACAACAAGTATAGGAAAAAATATCAAAAGGGATTTGTTATAGTTGTGATAGAAAATACACTAAAGGTCATAAAGTGTGCTAAGAATAAATTATTTTACATAGATTGTGAAGAGGAGGAAAAAAAGGAACAAGAAACATCAAAAGAAGAGTATATACACCAGGAACCTACCCTAGAGAAAGAAGAAATGAATCTGGCCATATCTTGTAATGTATTGGCGAGTATTACCACCCCTCAAACTCTAAATATAGAAGGATATATCGAGAAGAAAAAGGTAATAGTGTTGATTGATTTGGGTAGTACCCATAATTTTATTCATTGTAAGATAGCAAGGAATTGAATTTCTTTCTATATCCAGCATCAAAATTTCAAGTGATGGTTACAAATGGAGGAACTTTAAATTTCTCTGGAAAGTGCTATAATATAAAGCTAACCATGGGGGGATATGCATTGAATAGTATAATAATTTACATTTCTATGGGTGGTGTTGATGTTGTACTAGGAGTCCAATGGTTATAATCTTGTTAGGTAAACTTGACTTAGGATAGAGTCAAATTTGACGAGGTTAAACAATGATGGTTTTGGGGCACATGGTATTGTGCACCCACAGTATTATGCCTGTGGTATTATATGTAATGGAGCTTATAAAAGGCTAGAAGGACTTCATTATAATGCAAGACTTGGAGGTGAGCAGTGAAGGCTCACTTGGTCGGATTGGCCAGGGTTTTGGCCAATGCTAATGAGATCTTATTAGGTTGGGTTTTTCCCCAGATTTGGGGTTTTCCCAGATAAACATTTAAGTTTATGTGTTTATGGTTGTTGCTAGTTATTTCTTATATTTATTCCTCTCAGTAATTATTTCTGTTATGCAGTCAATTTCTTAACAACTAGTATCAGAGTCAAATATTGGCTTCAAAGGGATTCTTTGATGCCAGGGGTTTATAGTGCCTGATGAGATCAATGCAACCTTTTTATAGATCTGGGTCTGGAAAATAATGGTGGAGAGAATAAAATTTTTCATGCGGCTTTGAAAATTGTTTGTTTCTGCTATGTGAGGCCAGTGGTGCTGGAATCTACGAGGTTCTTTTCGGGCTCACAGTTCGAGGGGTTTGATAGAAGTTTTTGAGCAAATAAAATTGAGAGAGGATGGATCAGAATTGCAATAGCAAAATATATATATAATATATATATATATATATTATATATAATAATATATTAATGAAGTCAAAATTATTGCATGTAAATGGGCATACTACTGTAAGACCTGGTAAGGCATTTCTACCCCTGGGTGATCACCAGTAAAGTCTGGGTTAGACCTAGGTGATAGGAGGGATGCGAGTTAACAACACCCAGGGTAAAAACTCAGAGGGGGGTAAGAGCTAGAGTGAGCGGGATTGTCTCACTTAGCAGGTTTGGCTAGAGTTAGTCAAGGAACCCCAAGTCAAATTTAAGGGGGGAATTGTTAGGTAAACTTGACTCAGGATAGAGTCAAAGTTGACGAGGTTAAATAGTGATGGTTTTGGGGCACATGGTATTGTGCACCCATAGTATTATGCCCGTGGTATTATATGTAATGGAGCTTATAAAAGGCTGGAAGGACTTCATTGTAATGCAAGACCTAGAGGTGAGCGACGAAGGCTCACTTGGTCGAATTGGCCAGGCTTTTGGCCAATGATAATGAGATCTTATTAGGTTGGGTTTTCCCCAGATTTGGGGTTTTCCTAGATAAACATTTGTGTTTATGTGTTTATGGTTGTTGCTGGTTATTTCTTATATTTATTCCTCTCAATAATTATTTATGTTATGCAGTAAATTTCTTAACAAATCTTCGGGGACAATAGCTTTTAATTTTCAAGAACTCTTCTTGACATTTTTTTGGAAAGGAAAGGAAATTGAATCAAGGGGTATTGTAGGGAAACTAGGGACAATAATAAGCTCTAATGGTATGAAACTTCTTTTGAAGAAACAAAAACGGGGCGTAATTGCACAATTATGCTCACTAGATATTCAAACATTGAAACCATATATTTCTCTAGATCACCAAAAAGTATTGGACAATCACTCCAAGGTATTTGAGACTCCCAAGGTCCTCCAACCTATTCGCGATTATGATCATTCTATTCACTTGATTCCAGGGAGTGTTACTACAAACATTAGGCCTTACAGATATCATTATGCCCAAAAGAGTGAAATTGAACATATGGTTGCATAAATACTATAAATCGGTATAATTCAACCTAGTCAGAGTGCTTTCTCTACTCCAGTAGTATTGGTGAAAAATAAGGATGGATCATGGTGTATGTGTCCATATTATAGGTGTTATAAACATATTTGGGCACTACAACCCCAATCACATATGTCCATAAACCAAGGGCTTCTAAACCCCTAAAAGTGTTGTTTCATACCCTAAAGGAACAAGGTCAGTTGATTACATCATTTCCCAGAAGTTCTCCCTAAAAAATTGCTTAGAATTGGTCAAAACTGGACCATACAGACTACTCCATGCTGAGGGTGCGATGCATCTCACCTATTACACATGGGGGGTGCAATGCATACTGAAAAGCCCTTATGTAGGGTGCGATGAGCGAGAGCAGACAAATGGCAGAGGCAGTTTACTAGGTGGAAACCCAGAGAATCTTCTAGAAACTGCTCATTTGACACCTACCTCTCTAAATTCGCCTAGGGATGAGTAAGAGATCATGAAATCTCCAAGTGGAACCAATAACTATCAGTGAAATGACACTAATCAAAATCCCAGAAGCTGACTCACCCACTTGCAAATATCTATATATGGGTCCCTCATCCTAGAGATCCAGAGGTTGGAATTTTGTATTTTGTAAGGAAGTGTTGTTGGTTTCTCTGTGAAACATTATAGTGTTGGGTGATATAGCTTTTAATGAGGTGAAGAGGGCTTTCATGCTGGGAGGATGGCACTGGATCAGACCGTTGGGTTGTAATCCTCTCTTCTACTACTTCTATCAATAAAGTTATTTTATTTTTCCTCCATATAGTTGTATATTTCTGAATCTTGCATTGGTGTATGCATTTGTGTGGTTAATATACATCTGATCCTATATTATTTATGGTTATAGATCTCTATGCTTTGATGGTATTATGCTGCTTTGACTCTAGAGGTGTTCTTTGAAGTGGGACAAGTGAGAAAGGAGTGGCGAAGCTATGTCAAAGGAGGGAGGAAACAAGCAAGGAGACAAGCGAAAGACTGAGGTTGGTACTCTCTACTTCTCTCTCATCTATCTCTCATAAAGGAAAACACAAGTAACTTTGGTTTGTTTGTTTCTAAGATAGCTATCCGTCTTAGTGGGACTAGCAGCTCTGAATGGACACTAGTTTCCCCGATAACAATAGGGAGTTCAACAAACTCACTATTAAAGATAAATTTCTCATTCCTATCTTTGATTAATTAAATGGATCAATTTACTTCACCAAGCTGGATCTTTTTTCAGCATATCATCAAATTAGAATGACAATTGAAGACATTCTGAAAATCACATTCAGAACTCATAAAGGTCATTATGAAATTTTGGTCATATCTTTTGGCCTTACTAATGCACCTTCCACATTTCAAGGTTGATGAATTCCATTTTCAAACCCTTAGAAAATTTGTGTTAGTATTTTTTTATGATATACTTGTAACACCCTCCTCCCACACTTACCTAAGATTACCGATCCACCGAGGTAAATATGTGACTAAAAGTTACTCAAATTGTTATAAATCTGAACTGAAAATATATGATAATACAAATATACCCAGAAATAATAAGATTGAAATAGATATAAATGCTTCTCTTTATTAATATCAAAACCCTTAAGGTAGGGCAACACCATACATTCACTCCTTAAGGAAGGAGAACACTCCACAAGCCATATGCAAGTTCATACAATAATCCTTGACATCTCTCAATGGGGAGTCTCTAGCCTTTATATAGGCCTCATACATACAATACCATGGTTCCCTCAATACCATCTATCTAATACCGTGGGCTTATTACATTATTGCTAACCACTTGTGGTCCCTTACATGATACAGGTTAACCACTTTATTTATTACTGTGGCCCATCCCATTATTACATTCTTCCCTTGGGTACCTCCCTTTGTACCCCATATTATCCCCCCTAGGTATACTACATTCCACCCCCATTAACATGTTTCGTCCTCGAAACATGGGAAGAATACAAATAATAAGATCTATTCAAAAGAGTAGTCCACTGGTACCATGCACGTGCATCTAGCTATCCAAGAGAAAGGTGAACCCTCGATCCAGCTGGTGTCTTGCTCGCTTGAGATGGAAGTTGACCCTGGCAGTTCTTCTGTGTTGATGTGTAGTAGGTGGATCAATCCTCCTATCTATCTATTATGCGGGGGTTGTTGTCCTTGTGGCTAATTCGTTGCCATCTTGTTGGTTGTTTTCTTGCGAGGTGATATGGGTGGTGATATGTTAAAGTTTTAACCAACAATGTATCTTTCTTTAATTCACCACCTAATGGAGCCTAATTGGTATCTAGTACATGTTATGGTTCATGTTGTTGTTTCTTATCTTCCAATATTACTTCAACCACTGAGTCCTCATCTGATGTATCAGTGCCTGTAACCTTTTCTGCTTCAGCCTCCTTGGGCACTACCTGTTTTTCTGGTACTTGGTTTGATGTTTGTGTTTGATTGTCGACCATCAAAGGCTCATCATCTAATGTGTAAGTGTCATTAGAGCTTTCTGCTTATGCCTCCATAGTCTCTACTTGGGTTTTAATGGAAATATCCTGCAATGCAATTTTCGTTTTTTATACCAGAGCTTCAAGAATTTCTTCTGCACATTAATATTAACAGTACCCACAGATTCCATCCAAGGATATCCCAAAACAACATCCTCATTAGCCATATCTGAAGCATAAAATTTAGAATGCAATACATACTTGTCCATAGAAATCTTCAAATCTTTATAAACTTGAACATCCTCATTATCAATCTATGTGGTTTCAATGTGTTTTGCTGGAACTTGCAATCTTTTTGCCAAATTAACACTTATAAGATTTTGCTTGCAACTAGGATTTATAGACACAACGATCTTCTCCTTCTGAATCAATCCATGAACCTACAATAAGGAGATACTAGCAGAAAATAACCCTGTAGGTTTCTTGGTTTCCTTCTTTCCTGTACAAATAAAATCTTTGCTAGGTTTTGTGGTTTTCTCATTTATAGTATGAGACCATTCATCCAAAAGTAGTTCTTCTATTACATCGCCGCTACATAACTTTAGAAACTCACTGTCAAGTGATTGCGACCACATAGCGGCGTCATTTCTCAAATAAGACCCTATTTTGTCCTTCCAACACCCTGGATGGTCCAACTTACGATATGCTATAAAATTTTCAATATAAGTCCAATCATATTGTCCTTTAAAAAACTTACTGTTATAAGCCATGAAGAGGGTTTGTAAAACAATTCACTTGGCGAAAATTTGAAATGGCCACAATTCCGTCAATATTGCTCAGAACCCCTATTATGACCTATTTTCATAAATGGAACAACCATTTTGCATCTTCTCATGTGGTATAAATCCCGATCTAGGCACTGGAACTTCAGATCCGCGCTGCAACTGTCCCATCGTCACAAAAAAATTCTGAAAAAGAGCTAATTTTAAATCAGCGATATCTCTCTCATCCGGACTCCGATTCGACTGATTTTTTTTTTGAACTTGGGTATTTTTTCACAAAAAATATAGACCTACAATTAGATTCTACAGATTTTTCACTAGAACGTACAGATCTGCTCCGCAAACTCGCCACCCCAAAAAATATCTACAACCCAACTAATTTTTAAATCAGCAATATCTCCCTCATCCGAACTCCGATTCGGCCGATTTGTTTTTTTGAATTGGGTATTTTTTCACCAAAAACTTATATCTACAATTAGATTTTACATATTTTGCACCAAAAAAGTTCTCTGATACCACTTGTTATAGATCTGAACTGAAAATATGTGATAATACAAATATACCCAGAAATAATAAGATCGAAATAGATAGAAATTCTTCTCTTTATTAATATCAAAACCCTTAAGGTAGGGCAACACCATACATTCACTCCTTAAGGAAGGAGAACACTCCATAAGCCATATGCCTATTCATACAATAATCCTTGACATCTCTCAATGGGGAGTCTATAGCCTCTATATAGGCCTCATACATACAATATCATGGGTCATTACCATGGTTCCCTCAATACCATCTATCTAATACCATGGGCCTATTACATTATTGCTAACTACTTGTGGTCCCTTACATGATATGGGTTAACCACTTTATTTATTACTATGGCCCATCCCATTATTACATTCTTCCCTTCGGTACTGCCCTTTGTACCCCATATTATCCCCCCAGGTATACTACAAAGATATGATTGAACCTCCTAGATCACCTTAAGGAAGTGGAATCGACAAAACAAAACCTTACTAACCTTCCTCAAGAGCTATAAGACCCACAAGAGCTAAACCACCCCTCCAGCTACCCAAACCTTGAGTCATATTACTTTTTCACAAAAAAACCCCAGTCACATGCACAAGCCTACATTCATGCGACTGTAGGCCTCCATTTTCTCCCATAATCCTACAAGGGAGAGACTATGGTATTTTTCAACAAGTTTTGTGCCTACTACTACGATATTTGAGCCACTTTTTTAGCACTAGTCTCTATACAACTACCCAAAACTTGATAAGACTTTACAAGACCATAAATGACACCAAGAAAAAGCCTATAACACAAAACTTGATCAAGGAATTGACCTAACCAAGCCTAACCATGACATACATTCTGTCAAATACATGATGAACATGAAATATACAAGTCTTAAATACAGATCTGGACATAGGGATCTCATACTTATCTGAGAATGGTCAATAAGGTCTAATTCTCTCTCATATTAGCTGGAATAACATCTATTAGGCCATGCATTTCAATAACAAATCACATATTCATCAAACATGTCAGGAGCCATAAACAATATACATCATATAACCAGCATATAACAAGCTAATAATCAACATATAAACCAAAAATAGCCAATATATAAACCATGGAAATCCAGCCATATTGTCACCATCATAATCAATACTTATGCTCATAGATCATAATAGAATACTTCTTATTGACATATGAAATTGCCAACCAAGTTAGGGACTTACACACACCACCTGACCATAAACTGTGTTGAACCAAATCTTTCTTTCACCTAGTCACTCCTATGCCATATTCCAAGCATGAATGTGGGATCTTGTGGAATAAACCAAACAAAACCAAACTAGGGATTCTAGAGGTTAAACGACCTCAACCCTCAACCAGTGATTCCACCTCATAGTCAGACTAACCATCACCATATTGGTCTTTTCCCAAGTTGTCGAGGGCTTTAGACTGCTTGTTCCAACCTGGCTCCAGGAGTAGTAACTCAACCCACAACTACCGTTGGGCTTCCAAAGCGTTTTTCCAACCAAGGCTCTAAGGCTAGTAACTCAACCCACCAAGGGCTCCAGATCATTTTTCCAACCAAGGCTTCTAGGACTAATAACTCAACCCAAGTTGTTAGATGGATTCCAAAGCATTTGTCCAACCAAGGATTCCAGGAACTCATAGCTCAACCCACAAACATAAGTAACATGAGCACCAATCAAAAAACAAAATGGAAAACCTACAACACCGTGGCTATCTAGGAAACGAAGAGGCTAGACAAAACCGATGTCAATCTAGGAAATCCTCCATGTCAATGATAGATCATAACCAAATAACCACATGCATATGCCATGGATGCCAAAACTAGCAAGGAAATCATACATTAAACTCAGTACCTACAAATCAAACCCATTGTATTTGTTGATCCCGCTATCCTCTTGCACTTTCCTACTTTTCCTTTTCCTTCTTGCTTCAAATCCAAAGTATGCCACACTCCTCCAAGAGTGCTCCAATAAAACTCTAAGTGTCCAAGATTATGAGAAAGAATAGAATGAGAGTGTAAAGACTGAACTAACCAAATGTTAGCACTGACAAAAGCCATGAACTGGTCCTCAGAAGCCTTTTTATCATTGAGGCCTCTATTTTCTTCATTTTCCTTCATTTTTCCTTCAATTTCTCTCTCATGCAAACATGTGACCTTTCACCTTCATTTTCTCCTATTTTCCTTTATTTTCGTAAATAAATGTCAAATAATGCCTCTTTCCTTTTCAAATTCCTTTTCCAATTTTCTTTAGCCACGATAAACCAAATGAACACCCACTAGGATGTTTTTCCCAACATTCAACTTGGAATACATGTCCCATGACCTTGGTCTTATATTTTTTTACACGAATTTTTAACCGGGGTTATTGTTGAACCCGCCCCCTTGGGGGAACACATCCTTAGTTTTAAATGACACCTATAAACCAACAAACCATTGAAAACAAAACATACTGCCTATGGATCTTTATAACATAGCTCGTTTCAATATTTACAATGACTACTATTCACAATATGACAATCATAACGTTTACTATAGATTTATAACACAACTCATTACAATATTTACAATAAAGACCCCATATACACTTATACACATTTGCTTCAACCAAAAAATAATCATATTGTCTATGGATATTTATAAATCCAGCTCGATTCAATATTTACAATAATATACACATATACACATTTTATCAACCAGCAAATAAAAGGATATGATACCACTATTAGCAACAAGGGAAACCAAAGGATCACACCTCTGCCCCCAAAGTAATACTAGGATTCACCTCCTTCCCAGGAAGTTTAGAATCCACTACCAAATTCAAATCTACATCTAATGTCCAGCACTACAATCCTGTGCCATTATCCTTTCAGTGAAAAGTTATTGGTTCATTGTTCCAGGGCACACTCCTAATATGCATCTGATTCCATCTGGCAATGTTAATGATCAAGAAAAATCCATTCCCAACCTTCCCTTCTCTGCTACACAATCCCTCAGACAATTTGGTTTCCCCCTTCCATGTAGTCACACACCTTCCAATTTCCATGGGCATACCCTTCTTTGCTACACAGTCCCTTGGGTGACCCCTCCCTTGGCAAGGTTTCCTCACAACGGAAGTTCCAAAAACCAAGATATATCCCTCCCTCAGAACCATCATACTGGTCATAGCATGCTCATGGAAATCAATGGACACGATTGGTACCAAAGTCCCATAACGGCCCTGCTCCTGAAGTGCTTTACCAACATATTGATGCATGTTCTAATTCTTTTTGTTGTTGTTGCTAATGCTTGTAGTTAGTTTCAACCACCCAACCGAGCGTTTTCATGCTTTCCTCTACCAAGCAGATAGCTTCCATTAGATTTAAAATAAATTCAAATGATACCTCATTGGTGTTCTGTCAACAAATTACACTTGCCATTATGCTTACTTCTTGTCACAATAAGTAAAACTAGCATATTTGACCAAATCATCATGTATAAACATATCACATCTCATTAGCTCAAAACTCAACCATCATAAATCATGAATCACATGCAATATCATAAACTAGAATTATAGATCACATGTAACAATCATAAGTCAAAATCATAGACCACGTGCATAATCAAAACTGAAATAACATATTGATACTTATCCTTCAATCGGTCCTTTGGTTCTACCTTTATTCTTATCCTTTATGTACACAAACCATATTGGTTTCCAAACCCGGTAAGCACTCAGTACCTTCTCTTCTCTTCAATCACGTACACATACATACAATGTACATCACACGCATACACCCACACACAACGTACAACACCACACCATACATAAACCTACTCATGGTGTACAACACAATACATACACCTACACCCAGTGTACAACACAATACATATACGTACACAGAGTACAACACAACAAATACATGTCATGATACAATGACTACACAATGCACATAACACAATACCACATGTGTACAACACAACATGTATGATGTACACACAATACCACATGTACAACATGTACATAGCACCACCTGCACAATGTGTACACAACACCACATGAATGACATGTACATGGCACCACCTGCCTATATCACCATATATACAACATGTACACAACACCACATGCACATAACACCACATGTACAATCACACACACACTAATCATATATACATAGCACCACATATACAACATGGTTGCATATCCAGCATACGCACAACACCATATGTACACAACATCGTAAATCCAACATGCATAGTACCATATGTACACAAAGCTACATATAACATGTACACAACACCATATGTACATAGCACCACATATATAACACATACATAGAACTAGTACTATAGATCCGAAGACCACAATGTCTCTACTAATAAACCTTACTTATAGTGTCTTTCCACTATCCTTGCTTGTCCTAGCATGTTGCAAATCACACGGCTTTCATTCCACTGATGTATCCCTCGGAATTACCTTTCATAACATAAACATAGACATAGTGAAAGCACATAATATGAATCATATCCAGATAATACTGACCTCATTTATCTATCAAGACTACTCTTCCCACTTGATTCCTCATAAGGCCAAGAACCCATTCATGTCATTCACCTACATAAGCAATCATTCCTCCAAAAGAATGATCCCTGACAACCCTGTCAGATAATGACATACATACATACATATATATAGTCATTAGCATAAAGCATCATGATCATTGACGACCCTGTGAGGCAACGACATACATACATGTATACATATGTAGGCATCAACATAATCATGACCACAACATAATTATTACATATCATAAGGTCTAGGTTAAGAGAACTCCCTTTGTCCGTGCATAACATGCACAACATTGAGAACAACGATTCCCAACATAGTCAAGTCATCTAATGCCTCAGATCCATTCACTTTACCTTTACTGATTACCTTCCTCGTGATTGTCCTACCACCATCCATTTACCCCAATGGACTCAACTAATCCAACTAGATTTCATATTCTTACCTTCAGTTTCCCTTTACTCATGCACCGAGCTTCTTCCAGGTCTTACATTACCTGTTGATTTTGATTCAGCTCTCTCTATCTCGATTAACTTCATCTTTCCCTAACTAATTCCCAAGACCCTCAAAACATAAAAAGCAAGGACAAAAGAAAACAAGAAGAAAGCCATGAAAGCCAATAACAATACGACACCACAAAAAAGTGGCAAGGTGTGGTGAAGTAAAATTATAAGTGCGGACACGAATGAATTACTCTAGTCCGATGATGGTTCTAGCCACAACAGATACATTCTATGGAAGATTTCCTTAGGTTAGAATAAATCAAGAGGGCCTACCTCTCGGTCCACTTATCCTGCTTGATGATGTCCTTACTTGCTTGCTCCAGCTATCTCTCAGTTCCTTCTTCAAGCACCTGAAACAAGTAAACAACAACAAACAACAAACGTGATAATATAAAAATTGCAATTCAATCTACTTAACAAGTCAAGAAACATTAAGCCATGAATATGTAATATTACAAAACATGTGGGAAATCAATCACTAGTTGCATATATTAATATCAAAGAGAGATTATGTTGCAGTCCTCCTCTGACAAGAACAGGTTCCCACACACTTCTTCTAGCATTCCATGATGGCCTCAATCAACAATAGTTTTAATGTTCTTCCCTTTAGGCTTCACTCCAAACCAAATCACACTTCTCCCTCACACAACTAGATAGCTACAACTAGTAATAGCTTGTTGTCTACTCCAAACCAAAATAGCATAATCACACCAATATCAACACTAGCTTGTGCTTGGGAAGAAGGGAGAATTATATAGGAAAAATGGATGGGAGATGGATCCTCTTCTCATGGGAGAAGGGCTTATCCCTTGAGGTGATTCCATCATTATAGGGGAAAGGAGCCCAAACTGACATCCTCAACCCCATCCGGCCAAACCATTTACCAGACTTCCGTTACGAAGCTTCTATAGATGGAAGCTTCGGCTCTTTATTTAAAAAACTTTCCATAACAGGACAAGCGCAACTGGAACACAGCTCAGTCACTCCAGTCTGTGTGAGGAATAGTGCTAATCTATGCATATCAATGTGGCGAAGACAAAGGCCATTAGCGTCGGTGTTGTAAACTGGGCAAAACAGAAGTTTCAGGGGAAATGGTGCAAAAGGGAATTGATATGATCATGAAGAGGGATGCAATGGGAGTTTCTTCATGAAGGCAAAGCATGCAGGGTTCACTGTAGAGGTCCTCCAATATCAAGGAATGGAGAGTACAAGGATAGTGACAAAATGTTGTGTAATAGATGCCCCCTAAAGTGTGAAGGTCGAGCTGGAGTGAGGGATGAAATGCTTTATAAATCAATGCAGGGAATCGGTCTGCCATTGAAAAACCTACAAGCAAGTTCAGATACATATACATAAACTGAGATCTAGTAAAATGATACACAAATCGTGGCATGGACACAGCCATCCAGAGAATGATCATGTAAATGGATCCAAGTATGGGCATAACCATCCATCAAAGAGGATCATAACGAAATCGTAGTATGGTCACAACCATCCAATAATGAGAAGGATCACATATGATAACTCATGGTCTGGTCGCAGCCAACCATCGGATAGAGACATGTATATCATCATAACCATGTCACAGCACTTCACAACCTAGACTTTTTTGATCTGATTCTAGGGTCTTGCACTCCAACACGACCCAATCAAAGTACAAATTATAACATGTGAATAGATGTGTTGACGATGAACATGCTAGAAAGTCACTTGATTACCAGTCAATGATGTAAGTTGGTAACAAGCATGAGAGAAACCACCAATAATGACAATGGTCCTCAAGGTACTATCAGCACAATCCATGGAATGTGAATAGAGGAACTGAAGTCAAACACTCCTGAAATCACTCGATCGAAAGCCAATGATGTGAACTTGTCGTCGAGTGTGAAGAACTTTTCGTTAGGGCATGCAAGCTCTAAGGTACTGGAAGGGGGTCTCTCGGTCAACTTCTTGGATAATGATTTGAATTCGATGGAAAGTGAATATGTTGAAGGAGGGCCATGATGAATCCCACATCATCAACGAGAGACGAGAGGATGCAAAATGATTTTGGATGATACAGAGAATCAAAGGTAAGTGTAACTACAGAAGGACAACTCTTGAACATATTAGCGACACAACTAGAAGTTTGGCAACTTTTGGATCCAAAGGATCGGTGGTCATGACAACATGGTAGAGATCAAATGGAAGGCAAAAATAAATGGCCCAAACCCAGGAAGGTCAACGATATAAAGGAGGATGTCCCAACCCGACACGAAGCAAAGAGTGTCATGTTCAAGAGTGAGCTGCTCACACAACTAATAGATTTCTAAATTTTCCCCCACCATTTCTGGAAGGTACCCCAATTATTTTTTTAAATCGCAAGCTTGAAGGGGATAGCATATGCTTACACTGTAAGTTCATCCTTTGGATGAATCCAAACTAGTAAGTTTAATGAAACCTAGGAAGGAGAAGATCACGTTTGTCATGGTGTCGAATCCAATGTCATTTAATAGTTTAACAAGTCCAACAAAGGTGTAACTCGGTATCATTTTCATGTTTAGAGAGTTTGAAAAAGACACGTAAAAGAAAACTCCACAGGGTCCCTTTTCATACTTTTGTATCTCTCGAGCCCAAAAAGGTAGAAAATGATAATTGAGAGAACTGCTTGACCATTTCAGTTAAGGAGTACCTTTTTCGTAAATAGTGCCTCCCAGCCCGAAAAAGGAGTAAACTTATACTGGGAACACGACATTTCGTATTCATTAACGAGTTCGAAATGACAAGGGCTCGGCCATATTTTTTCTTTTAAATGGTCGAAAAAGAGATGAAAGCGGACCCCCCATTTTCATTCTCTTTAACGAGTCAAAAAGGGAAAAAATACTCGACAATCTTTTCATATTATTTTAACGAGTCGAGAAAAGAGCTGAAACATGACTCATCATCATCGTCAAACATCCATCACCTATCGCTGCACAAGTAAGGTAAAGTTTATTATGAAGTCCTTGAATATAGATGGCCATAAATAACCAGCGCAAAGGATTTTTTAAGCTGTAGCGTAACCAGACATATGACCACCACATGCCCCAGAGTGGAAATCATTGAGAACTCTTTCAGCTTCCTCAATCATAAGGCATTGGCGAAGAACTGAATCAACTCTGACATGGTATAATTATCACCAATAATATGGTAGGGTTGGGAGTGATGCAGAATCCTTCGGCAATCATCCTTGATCAACGTTCACCAGAACGTGGACGTCTTGAGATACACAATGATATCACCATACCATGGATCGAGGGTGCTAATCAGGAAAAGGGTCTCATCTAGAAGTTGTTCATGTACACCAATAGGGAGAGCCTTAGAGGGAAGAGAACAAATCAATTCGGTGAAAAAAAGTGACTTCTTTGATTTGGTTGTAGTGAAGACCAAATCAAATTCTTGCAGGATTATGATCCATTTAGAATACTTGCCCCCGAGCAACTGATGAGTCAGGATATAGGTCATAAGGTTGCATTCAGAAATCACTATAGTCGTGCGCAAAAGGATATAGTGCCGAAAACATTGAATAGCCTGAACGACATCCAAAGCCAACTTATCGACATGTGCATAACGTGTTTTAGTGTAGAGGAGATTCTGACTAAGGTAGTAGATTACATGTTGTTGCCTTCGCTGTCGTCTTGGACCAAAACCATAGCAATGGTGCTAGGGGCCACAGCTAGGTAAAGGACGTAATCTCGATAATAGTCTGGCGGGTGCAACAAAGGAGAATTTACGAGGACGGTCTTGAGATCGTCAAAAGATTTTTGGCCCACCTCGTCCCATACAAAGGGCGTCCTTTGTTTGAGCAACTGGGTAAATCTTGTGGCCAGCGCAGCATAGTTGGGTATAAAATGATAGAGAAAGTTGACCTTTCCTTATAGGCTCTAGAGTTGGTGTAGTGAAGATGGAGGGGGTAAATTTACAATGGACTCGACTTTTAGCGGATCCAGGTGAATACCATCCTTGGAAATGATGAAGCCGAGGAGTCATCCTGATTCTACGAAGAAAACACATTTGTGCGGGTTTAACCGAATCTTATAGTGCTTGCAGCACAGAAAAATCTGCTGAAGGTGGTCTGGGTGATCTTGGCACTTACGAGAATGAGCGAGAAGGTCATCCAAGCAAGGCTAGACAATGATGTGAATATCATGAAACACATAGGACATTTCCCGTTGAAACATGGCTCCAACATTTTTAAAGCCGAAAAGGAGCTTCTTGTACGCAAACGTACCCCATGGACAGATAAAGGTTGTCTTTTCTTGATCGGCCAGTGTGATATTGCTCTGAGTATAAGCAGAAAAATTTTCCACAAAGGAAAAGATCTCGCTCCTGGTACATTCATCAATGATTTGATCAATGAAGGGAGTAGGATAGTTTTCTTTAGGACATGCACGATTGAGATCTTGGTAATCCATGAAAACGCGGATCGTGCCCTATTTTTTAGTCACCAAGACAATATTGTACACCTAGTTCGTAAGGAGGATGGGATAGATGAACCCAACTTTGAGAAGCTTTTCAACTTCACCCTTAATAGTGGAAACCTTCCTAGGGTTCACAGGACGAAGTATTTGCATGCGGATACGTTGGTATTTCGTGCACCACAATGTTAGGATCAATGTCAGACATTTCTTCATAGGACCATGCAAACACATCACGAAATTCCTAAAATAGAAGAGTACATGTCTTGATCTCATCCGGAGAACAAGATACCCCAATATGAACGTTTTCAACGATACCAGGTTTGATAGAGATGTCAATCGAGAACGTTTGGGTAATATTACCCAGATTTCCTTCTGACCATACTTCATGAGTAACAATTGGTGGTGGAAAAGGAGAAAAGGAATTTTCAAAAATGGTAGACATGACCGTCGGGCAAGGTAGGAACGATGAGCGATGATGAGTATCGATCTAAGGCGGTTCCTCGAGAGACATGATTACCATGATTCCTTCATCAGCAAGGAAGGTCTCGCCTAAGGGATCAGGTGATTCCAAAGTGCCAAGCCACAGGGATTGACAGTACGTATCAAAAGAGGTCTTTGACATACGAGAATCAGAGGATGCAGAGTTTGAAGTTGAAACAATTTCCACATAATTGACTTCAGCGGGAATAAACAGCATAACCTCACCCCAGGTATCAACAAGATCTGGTGCAGGTATGCCCCAAGGATCAAACTTGACTGAGATCATGTTGATAGAGGAAACATGAGGAGGTGGAAGTGGAAAAATTCCCATTAAGGTAGAATCTTTGAAGAGACCTGCCCCCACACTCTCACAAGGAGCACCAGTGTGCTTGACGTACAGAACATTGCCATCCGAGAAAGAGGCAAAGAAAGACAGTTGGTCGGCAGTGACAATCTTCCCTTGATGGGGAAAATGAATCACGCGGAATAAATAGGAGGCCACGACATGCATGGCATGAGTCCAACTTCGGCCGAGTAGAAGATTATATTTAAGATTAGCGTCAATGATTTCTACTTCGACTTGCACTGTCTTGCCTTCCATGGTGATGGCAAGGTTAGGTAAGACACTGAAGGGTCGTGAATCGCACCCATTGAAACCTTCCAAAGTGTTCGAAGATTGGTTTAGTCCAGTAGAACCAATAGCCTTCCAACATGCGATTGACATGATGCAAGTGGAAGCACCTTCATCGATGACAGTTTGGTGGATGGTCTTCTCATTGACGATTACCTGAATAAGAAAGGAAATCTAATGAGGGAGCCTTGGAACATGGTTTTCTAGATCAAAACATATCAAATTGGAATTGGTGGGAGTGATGCCCCCGATAGCTGACAGCAAATATCTCTGTTGTGGGCAGCTTTGGAGCACCTTGAGATCTGACATGGCTGACGGTGCCTAAGCCAAATCCTCAACAATATTGCAGTGCTTAGCAGCTCGGGCATTGGTATTATACGAGGATTTCCACAACACACCTCGAGAGGGTGGCCATATAGCGGAATCAGGGTTAGGGTGCTCAATATGCAGAGGGCCACAGCTCGGGGTAAAAGAAGAAGGTGCAACTTATTTCTCTTTCCTAGCTGCCAGAGCTGGAGTTTGATAGTCATTCGATCGGGTAGCCACATTAATAGGTGTGCTCATCATGAACACTTGAGATCCGGAGGAAGTAGATTGGGATTAGTCTACCACTTGGGTCTTTTGAGATGGAAATGACTCTTTGAGGATAGCAGGGTTCCCTTTGATAAGGTGACTAACTTCGAATCATCGAGGACAATCCTTAGTGTAGTGATCTTCCTCACAAATGAGGCAGGGATACTTAGGTTTCTGTTGCAAAGATTTGCTAACAGACGATTTGGGAGGACCTTGTTTCGGGGCATCAGCTTTAGTTTTGCCTTTGTCTTTCTTCCTTCCTTTCACGGATTTGTTCGCTGTGGTAGACTGAACAACGTGGACCTCTGAGGTTTTACCAGGGCCAAGTGGATTCTAAGATGAATTATTAGGGATAACATTTGAGACCAACTTCTATTTGGAAGAAGTTTTAGCAAGGGTCTGGGAACTGAACCAATAACTCCATCGACAAGAAGGACAGCTGGTGACTTTGATGCTGCAGGATTAGATGATGGTCACGGAGCATTGGGTAATAACTCGTACAAAGTGCCAGATTGAGAGTAAACTAGATCCAAGTACTGGGCATGAGCGATAGCCTACTCTTCAATGACACATCCATCCATAGCTACACCGCGAGCAATTGGGGATACGAATGATTTGGTAAACCATTCAGTGAGAAACTGATCAGCAATCTCGAATTATCAGGCGAAGCCTACATCTCCATTCATGTATGTGATTGGAGATGTGTGTTGCAGTATCTTGCTTAAGCGATGTGAGAAAATAGGTGCCAGTTTCATAGAGAACCGGAAACTGAAAATGTGTGAGGAAAGCCATGGCTAAAGATTTAAAGTCGTGGTAAGTACTTCGAGATAACTTGATGTTCCACTTCATGGCAACACCCATGAGGGTTCGTTAGAAAAGATGGAGACAAATGGAATCATCCATGTACGAGTTCGACGAGCACCAGAGGTGATATGTCATCACATGGGCCTGAGGATCCTCTTTAGCTTTCCCATCAAACTTTGGGCAATCACTTGGTATCTTGGATGGCACTGGAGGCTAGTACGGTGAATGAAGGATCGGATCATTCGTAAGGTGAGATACATCTGGGAATTCGAGTCTAGCCAAGAAAGGCAATTGGGTGTTAAAAGGCATGGGAGGTCGATAAGCAGGCCCATAGGGAGGAGCCCATCCTTGCTGGTAAGGATTTTGGCCCCATAGTTGGGGATTTTAACCTTGAATACCTTAGAACTGTCCAGCCATAGGTTGCTCATAAGCAACGTACGGGTTCAAAGGTTTTTGAGCCTATTGACCTTGGACATACGGATATGGGACCTGTTGTCCTTGAACATATGGCTGATGAACCTATTGTCCCTGAACAAGAGGGTTTTAAACATGCAGTCCTTGGGCATAAGGTTGATACACTTGTTGCCCTTTGACATAAGGGTTATGTAACTGATTCCCTTAGCCAACAGGATTCTGAACTTGTTGACCTAGGACATGAGGATTTTGAGCCTGCTGCTGTAGGACTTGACCTTAATACTGCCCCTGCAAGGGTTGACCCTGTTGATATGTATACAAGGGTTGTTGTTGCTCTAGTTGGTTTTTCTATTGCAAGGGTTGACCTTGTGGTTGCAAAATTTGTCCCTGGGGCTACAAAGGTTGGCCTTGCAAGGACATGGGTTGAGAGGTGTGCAGAGCATATTGCATCTGCTGATGTGCAGTTTGCTGCAAGTGTTGTAAGCGCTGACCTTATGGTTGTTGCACTTGACC
>APFE030388266.1:90974-106015 GCA_000404065.3 Pinus taeda | reverse complement strand
TTTGAGATGATTTCATCAATAAAAGTCTTTCTACCTCCCTTACCACCTGTGAAGTTAGGTTTCTTGCGTCCTCTCATGCACCTGTTATTTTCACAAAGAAATCATTAATGCCTTTAGAAATATTTAGTTGCCTTCCCCGGCAACGGCGCCAAAATGTTGGCTAGTTGAATTGTTTATTAATTAAACAATCAAGTACCACATTAATTGTCAACCTGGGAAAGTCTTTTTATTCCAAAGGCTACTGCGTACTGTTTGTACTTAAATTCTAAACGCATCGAAAGCTGTAGTATACTTAATTCTTATACTAGGTTATCACAGTGCTGATAAAATAAAAGGAATTAATTTAAATTACAGATCTAGGTAGCAAAAAGATAGATGATTTGTTGGCAGAGGATCAGGACCCTATCCTCCAAGCGAGGACGTTCAGCACCTGCCCCTGGAATTAGATTGCTAACACACACTGCATTCAGATTCACTGGTGAAACACGCTTGCATAACTTCAAATAACTTAATAAAACAGAGTGCTAGCAAAACAGAATTGCAAGAGGTAATGCTATAGAATCCAAACAGAGTATCTGCAGAAAGAAACTATGACACACTTACACACTTGACAGCAAAGTAAATGGGTGAATCTTGTGAGGAAGGTGGGCCCAGTCCCTCTCACAAGATTCCCCAGAACACGGAGAATAGTTTAAATACTCAGAAAGTTCTTCTATTCATCTATCAAAAATTTGAGTACAATAAAGTTCAGACTTGCTGATATTCTCACAAATTTCTCTTACAGACTACTCTCTGACTAATGTAGATGTCTCCTCTTTATAGAGGAGACATCTATTACAATAGATTGTTACGGTTCAATTGGTTGACCCGTTTAATAAAAAATAAGAATTACAGAGATGTTGTTGCAACAATATGATGATATATTCTTTGTTTAGGTTCTGGCTGTTACACGGCTGGTAACTGTCTTTGACTGTCTTCCTTGGGATACGCACATTCCTCTCGCCGATTCCCGTGCTATTCTGGTTCTGAGTCCTGGTAACTGTGTTCTACTTGCTTTGGACAATTGCTTGATTCAGCCACGTCAGCGTTCCTCAGATAGTTGCCGTTGTTATTCCCAGCTGATGCAAAATACCCGCTTTAGATGATTTCTGTTGCTGACTATATCAACTACATAGTTGCTGCTTCTGGTGTTGCAGCAACTGCGTAGTTGCTGTTTCTGGTGTTACAGCAACTATAGGTTATAACTCCTGCGGGCTTAAGACAATTTACTTAGCAATTTAGTCAGCTTTCCCAAGATAAATACAAAGGTACTTACGAATATGCAGTGAACAATTAAACATATAGATATGCGGGAAGTTACTCCATACCTTGGGGTGATCAAGTCATTGTGTGATCAAAGCTTATAACTTGTGACTGAAAAAGATAATATTATGATGAAAATGTAAGGTCAAAATTGGTCAATTCTGGGTCCTAACATCCCCCCAACTGAAGATATTGCATGTCCCCATGCAATGTTTTACTCTGAATCCGAGTCGGAGTACTGGGATGAACAATGTAAATTACTGAGACAATAGCTATAGGAGGTGACGTCGAACTTCTTTCTGAAACCACAGACAGTCTATATCTATCTCCATGCTACTGCCTCCTCCTTATTAGATAACCCAAACTGACCCTTATATTGTTCCCCGGATAACCATAAAAGTGGAAATTTAAACTTGTAGCCTATCCAGCTCTCAGCACAGTGTTGCATGCATTTAATATAGAAAGGTACCCTTGTAAGTGCTACCTGCAGATTTGCTGGATTGTAAGGATGATATTCTTTCCTTTCTTTGGGGCAATTTTCCCAAAACAAATTATTTGCTTTAACAGCCAAGGGTGCCTTGGTTTTCAAATAGTGCTGACAGTCCTTCAGGACTATTGCTTGCAATTGTCTGAGGTGATTTCTCATATCAGAATTCTTTATCAATGTTTGATGCTCTACAATAAAAGTAGCTGCATTCTATGGTTCAACCCTAATCCACAGAAGGCAATTTTGTTCATTATGTTGGGCTGAGATGAAGGCATTCTGCCATGTGAGCTGGTTGGCTAAAAAGGAAATAAAGGCTCTCAGCTGTATGTCACCAACCACAGGTAGCATATTATTGTTCCTTTCTTCGGACACTGCTTCATTGTGTAGATAAAGCTCACATAGCAGATTTTGGTCATTTTTAGGTGCCTCTGCAAAAGTTTGCATAAATTGTTCTGCTGTAACCACTTGGTGGGGTCTCCCTTCTCTTACAGCTTTTATCTGTAAGAACGTCAATCTCTCCCTTCAAAATGTTGCATAATTAAAAAATGGTTTCCTCATGGCCAATATTCTCTGAAATAATTCAAACATCTGGGACAATCTGGTTTTTAACTCTGTGATTTCTTTATATTGAGCTCTGCATTGCTCAATTGCTTCCCAGTTCCTGTATGCGTGATTGAACCAGGTCCCTTTTTGCTGTTCAAATGCTTTGCCCTTTGACTGCTCATGCTCTTTGCACCATTTTCCTTTCAGTGTCTGAAAGCTTTCTGTTTCTATACATGCATCATTGAGAGAGGGAGACTCTGTTTGTGTATAAGCATCAGTAAGGATAATCTGTTCTGTTGGAGTAGGTTGGGATACTCCAACATCTTTTTCTTCATTTGCAGCTAGTGTCTCTTCCTGTTGCTGTCCTGATTCACTGTGTTCTATGGTAATTTGGGTAGGCTGGGGTAGGTCTGTACCTTCTTGCTCATTTGCTGATTTCTGTGTAAAAACTTCCTCCATAATAATTTGGGTGGGCCGTGGTGAGTCTATATTCTCTCCTGCTTTACTCTCTGCTGGGGAACTTACTGGTTCTTGTGTTACAGTAAGTTTTTTAATTTGGTCCTCTTTTTCCTCCAGAGAGCCTGTTGGTTCTTGTGTAACAACAGGTTCTTTTGTGTGCACTTCCTCTTGGGAGCCTGTTGGTTCTTGTGTAACAACAGGTTCTTTCATTCTAGCAGAGGGTTGTGGTGCTTCTGTCTGTGCAACAACAGGTCTTTCCGTGTCATCTGCAACAGTGGCAACTTTCTCTATTGGCTCCGCCACTACCTTGTATCCTGCTTGGGTATATATTTCACCACAAGTGGCACACATATACTCATTGTCTTCACTTTTCTCTGCTACCGAGGCCACTCGCGCTAAAACATGCAGGCTGAATTCCTTTTGATATGCTTCTTTAATCCTTATTATCTCCTCTTGATAATCCCGAATCTGTAATTTTAGGAATTCAATTTCCTCCTGCAAGGCAGGTATAGTGGGCTGATCTTGCGGGGCAGTAGGCTCCAGTGGAGGCAGGGGTTGCACTTCATCATCCTGGTCAGTATTCCCCGTAGGTGGTTCTTGTGTGTCACCTGGGGAAGTGGCTGGTTCTTGTGTTACAACCATTCAATCCTTATTACCTTGGGTGTCGGCAGCTGGTTCTTGTGTATCAGCTGCCTTAACATATGATGTCACAAAGCTATGAACGCTCTGCATTTCGACTTCCGAGGGTGAAGGGGAGGGACTTTGGGGGCGGGTGGGGGTACGGATTCTTAAAGTAATGGGTGGTGAACTAGGGGGGTTTGGGATTTTGGCTACTAACGATGACCGAGTTCTTCATTTTGGTAGGAAAGCCGTAAATGCGGGCATTTTCCTCTTCAGGTCAATTTCAGGGGTAGTAGCCGGAGCACCAAATGTCTTCGCTGAAACCCTGGTTTTTCTTCTTTTTGGTGGGGTTTCCTTTGTCTGACGCTTCTTTCTCTTAAGTAGGGAAATGGGGATATTATCGTCAGAGTCATCAGTAGAAATGTGAAGTATGGGGGTGGAAGGATTGGCCTTTTCGGGGGATGGGGTTGTTTCTACGGTTACTTCTACTGCTGCTTGTTCGTTTTCAGCAGTTTACGGAGATGTTTGATGGGCTTGTTCGGGGATGTGTTCTGCCTGCTGAAGATTTTGCAGGGGGATTTGCTCAGGCATATCCTCTATTTACTGAGGAGGTTCATATTCTGGTTGTGGAATTTCAGCTTCCTGCTGGGGATGAACGGGGGGTGGAGGATTATTTAAAGCAAGGCCTCTATTAATGAGTAATTGGATTAACCGGTGATGTTTTAGGGACAGAAGTGGGCGCTTCGCGTTAACAGCATATCGTGACATGTTCTTAAGACAACCCAATAGATAATATGGCATATTTATCAACTGACCATTTCTCAAATGATTTAACAGCATGAAATCGTGCTGGTAAAATACCTGATAGCGGCCCTCGCACGTCAGATATTGCTTGACAAATTTGGCAATTCTTGGCCACGGTGGAGGTAACGACCGCAGTGCTACGCCTCTGCCCTTAGGTTCTATCTGCTCGCCTGGTCGTAAAAAATCCTGGTGCGCGTTGAGAATCAGATGCTTCCTGTTGAACCATCGTATGCCGTTAGCTGGTAGCCCAGTGGCTTGGGCTATCACTTCCTCTGTAACTGGGATTTGAATTCCCTGAACGACAGAGAATCCTTCTCTTAGGTTGCATGCAAATTCCAGGACTTGTTGCTCGTTAAAGTCCGGAAGTCTCCTGAAATATTCTATCCAGCCTGCTTGCAAGAATATCTGGTAAATGTCCGGATAGAGTTCCAGGACTGCTGTCGAAGTAGGTTCATATGTGATGAGAGGTCCTCCCATGGCTGTTGTTTCAGTAAATTTCCGAGTTCAGAGCCGAGCTTCCGATTTCAGTTCAGAGTAAAGTGTCGCAAATGGTAGCATGCAGTGATAGGGTGACTTTTACATATTACTCGGAGAATTAAGGGTGGCGGCAGTTGGCGTGGTATATCATTATTGGAATTGCTTTGGTACTCCCCCCCTTCTATGTGTGAGCGATTTGATTGGAAGTATACTAATTGATAGTCCTATCAACTTTCACCGCATTATCTATTATTTAATGTCCATTGATAAACGTGCGTACCTTGTATTTTACCTTTTTTTTGATTGCTGCGTCAAAAAGTCTTATCTCGTCCTCCGCTGAGTCACAATGATTACCACGGATCTGAAAGTGTGGGAATATCGGTAATTTGTAATGATAATGACGGGAAGTGATAGTCATATGTCATAGTCATCATAAGAAGTGGTATCTTTTATCGAAATTTGTTGCTTGGGGTTGCAGTGGTAAAACTGGTTTTCATGAGTGAATTTAGCCGGGAAGGGTATTTCGTGTCCGGGAAACGATATTGGAACACCAAGGTTGGTGTTCAGTAATAGGGAATTACCGGAAAGAAAAAGTTTGTGAGAGCGGGAAATGTACTAAAGTGATGGAAATCGGGAAATGATGCTGCACCCACGGAAATGGTATTGCAGAAATGGAAATGATGTTTTGGGCCACAGGGAATGGTGTTGCAGCAACGGGAAATAATGTTGCGATACAGGAAATGGTGTTGCAGCAACGGGGATGGTGTTGCAGCAACGGGATGTGGTGTTGCAGCAATAGGAAATTCCTTGTAAATTGTGTGAAGGAAATCACGCCGTCCACAGTTGTCCCTTCCTGGACGAAGCTAAAAGAGTTTTGGATGACCACCCTGCTTCACTGCTACAACTCCTTCTTGGATATAAGAAACTCTTGCTGAGTCCACCACCGGTTGAAAATCTAGCTGGCACGCCATTGTGGTCAGCCGAAACGTCTATCATTGAAAATGAACCCTCTGTATCCATACTAGACGAAAGTAAAAAGGTTGAGGTGACAGTTGACCCGATCTTGCCTTCAAAAGGTTCATCTTCGAATGATACCGTCACTAAAGAGAAAGAGAATGACACCGTTCAAATTATTTTCATAAACACAGACTCCGATGAACTCGTGGGCAGTCTACCCATTCCTTTACCACAGGAAGGAAGTTCATCAGAGTCATATCCGGTCATCTATTCGGTCCCACCTCCAAGCAACCTAGTCATTTCCTTCGACTGGAATCTACTAGGCAGACCCTGTTTACCAGCTAGTGTACCATTCCGAATCATTGTATAAGCTTACAGAATGGTCATGGCTGGTACCATCATAGATGAAGGGGCTTCTATGAGTATCCTTTCCTCAACTGCTTGGAAAGTGCTTGGTTCACCATCACTTTTGCCTGAAATGAGAAATCTGACAGGCTTTGACAAAGGAACCAGTCAACCATTAGGGATCCTTCCCAATGTGCCCATTACTTTGAGAAGGAAAACTGTTCACATGAACATGATGGTAGTCCAAGGACCCCTTGATTATAATCTACTCATTGGGCATGACTATATTTGCATGGGAGCCGTTGTCTCCTCACTCTTTAGAGTAATGTGTTTTCTGCATGAAGGCAGAGTGGTCAAGCTTGTAGACCAACTGTCATTCCCCGGTTCACACATAGCAAATAGTCAAATGCCATCCCTAAATGGTCTTTTCACACAAGGAATGTCTCATCGATCTCTAGTCCATCCACCTGATGAGCACGAGTGATTCAGGAGGATATGACTAAAACCCAGGGGGCATGCACCCTGATCTGTTTCGGCAGGAAAACCTTGGGTATAGAGTAGGTTTCCGTGAAGGATATATGACTAGTCTGACACACCCGTCCGTTTAGGAAAATGGGATTAGACTAGAATAATATTCCCTCGTCAAGGTTATGTGAGTGGAGGTGACTGCGCCACTCACCTTTTTCTATTTCAGTAGACATTGCCAAGGAAGCATTTTGTCTACGAGGCAGATGGAGAGCTTTCATATGGTAACCTAGGAATTTTGCGCTATACATGGGGGCATGCAAACCTTTTTGCATGTAAGTGAAGAGTGACCATTTATTTTTTAAATTTGTAGGTCCTCTAACCCTTTAAACTCGTAAGGTTGGTCGTTTCCTAGCTTGCATAAAGAAAGGATTTGGGGCAAAGCTTTAAAAGGTGCAAGCCCCATAAAAAATGGCATCTTAGATGAGATATCCTTATTATATGACTCGCATGAGTAGTTTTAATGCGGAATTCAAGCTCGTTAAAAAATAAACATAAGCAATGAGCAAATGTTTCCCCCAGAGTTTAAGCTCATTAAACAATGAACCAATTTTCTGGTAAATAACCATTGTGAATGCATTATCATCAGCTTTTGAACCTTGGTCGTGTTCTCACCATCACCTCCACTTTGTTTTTTAGCGGATCATTCGCCTCCATTTGATTGTTTACCCTTTTGAGGAACATCTGTGAAGAGTGATTCTATTAGCCATCCTTGTGACACTACTGTGATTGGAAAATTCCAAACCTTACCTGGAATCAGCTGCTACCCGAAATCATCACTCGTTCCTCGAAAAACGAGTATCCTTTAAGCTCTTTCAACTGACTCATAAAATATGAAAAGATTACTGAGCGATTAGCCTCTCCAGCTCGTTAAAGTCATCGGAAGTGCTATCATTCCTCTAGATTTTAATCCTTTTGGACTTGAGGGATTATTACACAAAAAGATCGAGCGCTTGTCTTGTTCGGCTCATTAAAATTACCAAACATTCATCCCTTTTGTATTATTTTATGCTTTTTTGAACTTAAGGGGTTATATGACGAAAAAGAATCTTTGGATTTTCCTTTCTGTCCCTTTCAGACTCTCTAAAATTGAAAAGAACCGAGTTATCTTTGTCATTAAACTCGTTAAAATCGAATAGCAACAAACTCGTCCAAATGGACGAGAACGAGTTTCACTATCGCTAGGCTCGTTAAAACATACTGACAGGTTCACCTAAAGGGCGAATTATAGAACAAGCATATGTTATCCTCCTCGATCTTGACAAAAATAAAGAGGTACTGGTCAGAAATGACTAGGGAAAATTGGGAAGAAAACTTGAAGAAACTTTATTGGTAGCAAGTCGCTCTTGAACATGACACTTTCTCTCCGCATCCGAGTCGGGTTGGGTTGTTCCGTTCACTAGTCATATCACCATTGGTCCATCACACCTTCCATATTTGGGGTTAATGCTACCAATCCATCGTTAGTGTCACTGATATGTTCAAGAGAAGTCGCTCTCAGAATTCACCTGTGTCTCATTTGTTGCAATACATTCACACTCCATTCTTTCATGACTGCCACCCTGAACCCTGTATCATCGGATTGTTTTCACCTCCAAAATCTTTTGCTCCATTCCATGTCGTAGATGTGGGATTCATTAAGGCCCTCCTACGACAGGTCACTTCTTATCGACATCAGCTCATTATCCAAGAATTTTACTTAGGAACAACCCCTTTCAGTACTTTGAAGCTTGCATGCCTCAATGGCAAGTTTCTCACATTCGGCGACAGGTTTACATCAATGACCTTCGACCGGAAGATTTTGTGTGGTGTTCGACGCCAAGTCCCTTTTTCACACCACGTGAATTGTACTGTAGTACCTTGAGGATCATTGACATTATTGGTGACTCCTCTCGCGCCTGTTAATAGCTTACATCATTGGCTGGTAATCAGGCGATGTCTTTCCATGTTCGACTCCAGAACATTTTTCACATGGATCGACTTGTACTCCAAGTGAAGATGGAACGAGTTTTGAAGACCCCGGATCTAGTTTCATCCATCTGAGCTACGATATATTCAGGAATATAAAGACATTAAATGTACATCATTTCCAAACAGATGATCATCCAATGATGACTCCGTCCGAATCATCAGTGTGCTACACAGACGGTTGTCTGTACTATGTACATGAAAGTGAATTTATAAAGCTGAGCATGGGAATGCCCGCCTCAGCTATATCATGAAAAATATTATAAAGATAATTCATTGTATTGTATCTTATTACAAGTCGCCTCCCAGCTCGAAAAAACTTCAGATCCTCATGGTAAAGCATTTCACTCGACATCAAAAGATTAACGACCTCATGCTTTAGGGGGCAACTGTTATAGACATTTTTGGGAACTGCAACCCCAATAATAAATGTCCATAAACCAAGGACTCCTAAGTCCCTAAAAGTGTTGCATCACACCCTAAACGAACAAGGTCAGCTGATTACATCATCTCCTAGAAGTTCTCCACAGAAAACTGCTCAGAACTGGTCAAAAGTGGACCACACTGATTGCTCCATGGCCAAGGTGCAATGCATCCCACCTTGTACACATGGGAGGTGCGATGCATACTGAAAAGTCCTTCTATAGGGTGTGATGCATGAGAATAGACAAGTGGCGGAGACAGTTTGCTAAGTGGATGATCAAGGAATCTTCTAGAAACTTCTCATATGACACTTGCCCCTCAGAATTCGCCCAAGGATGAGTAAGAGATCAATGAAATCTCCAAGTGGAGCCAAGAACTATCAGTGGAATGACACTAATCAAAAACCCAGAGCTGACTCACACCTCTGCAAATATCTATATATAAATCTCTCATCCCAGAGATCCAGGGGTCAGAGAGGCTGGAATCTTGTATCTTGTAGAGAAGTAATGTTGGTTTTCTGGTGAAACTTCATAGTGTTGGGTGATCTAAGCTTTACTTGAGGTGAAGAAGGGCTTTCTTGCTGGAGGATGATACTGGGTCAGAACTATTGGTTGTAATCCTCTTGCTATTCTTGATATTAATAAACCTATTCAAGTTTTTCCTCCATATTCTTGTATGTTTGATTGTATATGCATTTGTATGATTAATACATATCTGGTCCTATGTTATTTATGAATATAGATCTCTGTTCTTCGATAGTAGTATGCTACTTTGATTCCACAGGTGCTTTTTGAAGCTGGGCAGATGAAGAAGAAGCGGCAAAGGTCTATCAGGAAGGAGAGGAATCAAGTAAGGAACCAAGCACATGACTAAGGTTGGTGTCCTTTGTTCCAATCTTATCTATTTTCATAAAGGAAAACGAAAGTAGTCTTTACTTGTTTGTTTCTAAGATAGCTACCAGTCTTAGTGGGAATAGCAGCTCCGAGTGGACACTATTCCCAGTAACACACTTAGCTCTTTTCCCATTTCCTTGAGCTTCGTTTCAATGCCTTCTTCCTCTCTCTTTTTCTTATCTTCTTCCTCTTGTTGTTCTTTCTCATCTCCATCAGTTTCTTCCTTCGTTTGTTCCTCTGTTTCAGCATCATCCTCCTTCTCTTCTCCTACTTCATTGTGTTCCTCTGTATTAGTTTTTTCTTCATCCATCTCATACCCATCTAGTTCTGTATCTTCTTCTTCTTGTTTTGCCTCCTCCTCACGGACAGAAGGACAACATCATAGGTGAGGGTTTTGATGTCATCCTCTACTGGTAAGTCTTTGAAAACTGACCATGTTATAGGTATCCTGAGGTTTTGGAGGGCATTCTCAATGAAGATCTTGATCAACCCATGGTAATCCAATTGTTGGGAATTCCCTTCCTTTACTTTGTTGCTATAATTTATGAGTGATTGCATCAATAAATAGGGTATGCTGAGTCTTTGGTGAACTGGTGTTTCTACCCCAAATCTTAATTCTTCAAGCATCCTAAAATGGTAGCCATAAACAACACTGTATCTACCCTCACATGAGATATATTTGATGAGTTGGTAACGCACCTCACTCCATGGGTATGGCAGATTATCCCTCCTTACTCCATTTTTATCCTTTGTGGGTTCTTCACCTTCTAAAAAGAATTTCCTTTTTGCCACCTGACTATCTGCTTTGTCTTCTTTTCTCCATGGAATTCCTAGGGGAAGTGTGGTGACCCTATTGATGAGCTCTGGGGTGAGATCTATAGTGAGCCCTCTAACTATAACAATGGCATTGATTCTACTGTGTGGAGTGAGAGAATGAGAAAATTCTTGAGCCACCTCATCATCATACCCTTTGAATTTTTCGAAAAACCCCATCCATTGGTGTCTTAAAAAGATTTAAAGCACTTGGGGGGGTTGTTGTATCATCATAGTGTTTGTGGGTTCTCTCCTATTAAACCCTCCTGACATCTTGCTTGTGAGGCTTGAGGAGGAAATTAGAGGTTTGACACAAGAATTTTAAATTCAGGAGAAAACAAAGTTTCCTGTGTATGTAATTCACCTCCCATAGTTGTTATATCCACTAGTTTTTAGAGCATTTCTAGTTCATTTGCTTGTAAATGGGGATGGATTTTTAGATCCTACCTCTTTAGAATGGTGGCAGTGGACATTTCTCATGATATTCCCTCTTGAACCCCTCGCTGCCTATCCTATAGACTACCTTTGTGTATCCTATAGACTACTCCTGTAGGAATTCTTGTGCATGATCCTATAGAAATTCTCTTGCAGAACAATGGATCCTTGCTTCTGGTGGGTGGCCAGAGTTATGAGAGTGACTTGAGTGAGGGAGTTTCAGGGAGGTGGAATGTATGAATGCATGCAAATGATGTTTTTTTTCCCTTTATGTCTTTTTAGGGTGAGGTTCCTCGTAATCAGCTCCCACCTCATAGATCCGTAGTTAGCCACTTCTTGTCCTACTCCTCCTCTGTCTTTGAGTTGACTTCGGTGACGTGTGAGAGGACACCCGGTTTTGTATGTGATGACTGAATGAAGGTGCCAATTTAACTGGCCACATTTTCACTTATAAACCAACTACCTCATAACCCTTACAACTTTTGAACACATGATTCATATGAGTGAGTGAGCGAGATACTTACTTGTGGTCTTGATGCCATGCTTCAGTTGTCGAATATCAGAGGTACTGTGTTGTTTATTTGTTGCATGGTCATTATTCTTCCTCCTATGTTGTCTGCTATCTGGAGCTCCTGGATCATCCTAGTGAAGACCTATAGCTAATGATTGATATTCTATGGGATAGGCTTCTACAGGACCTAACCAATCTACCATTCACCCTCGGATTGCTTCCTGTAGGTTTTTAGGGGATCCTGTAGAAAACACAGTCTTCACCTAAATAGAAGCAATGAAGTTAAAAAAAAAACAATGGAATTGATGGAGAGATGCATGGTAAGGAGTGGAGGAGATGAATATATGTGAGGCAGGGTTCCCTTTGGATCTTCTCTTTTCTCCTTGATTGTCTTTCTCGCCCACCCGCAAATAACAATTATGTCTTTTTTCTCTTTTTTTTTTTTGAAAAACACCTAGGCTGCCTTAGAGAGGTTTTTACCCTAGATGTTTTCCCTGGGCACCTCAAGGAAGGTTTTCACCCAGGGATCTTCTTATTCTTTTTCCCATTTTTCATCATTTTTTTTTGTTTTTTCATCATTGGGCCATCTCACGAGGTTTTCAACCCAAAGATGGGACTCATGTGCCTCATGGAGGTTTTCACCTAAATCCTTATTATTTTTTCTCTTTTTTAGTGACCTGATGAGGGAGGAGTTGGAACTTGCTCCACCATCATCACTGTCTTATTGATATTGTCGACGAACTCTTGTTTTGATAAAGGCCTCTTGTACATTTTCAATCGGTGTCCATTAACAAGCAATGGAATGGCTTCTTCATCTATAGTTTTGATTTGCACTGAACCATTATCATGGCATAATTCCACCACATAAGGTTTGAGCCATCTTATCCTTTGCTTTCCCTTGAAGTCTTTATACCTAGAATCATATAACAATTCCCAATTTCCCTCTTGAAATCGCTTCTCTTTAATAAGTCTATCATGCTAGATATTCCTTTGAAGCTGAACTATTTCTGTATGTAGGAGAGCTTGCATTCTGAATTCATCCAAGCCATTCAAATGGAACAATCTTTCTTTCTATGCATGACTGATATCCAAATCTAGTTGTTTTGCGATCCTCAATGTGTTATATTCAAACTCAATGGAGAACAAAGCGTTTTTCCCATAGACTAGCTCATAGGGTGTAAATCCAGTGGTGGTCTTCCATGTTGTATTATAGGCCCAGGTGACCTCAACTAGTCTCTCTGCCCAATCCTTCCTTCTTCTGCTCGCTACCTTGGTTAATATGCTCTCCAGTGCCTTGTTGGTCACCTCCACTTGCCCATTAGCCTGTGGATGATAAGGAGTGGAGGTCCTATGCTTGATTTTGTGATGGTTGAGTAGCTCTTCAATCATGTTGGAGGTAAATTGGCTACCTTGGTCTATGACTAGCTCTCTAGGGTACCCAAATTTGTATAATACATTCTCCCTTAGGAACTCAGCCACCTTCTCTTATGTTGTTGCGTTAATTGCCTTGGTTTTAGCCCACTTAGTCAAATAATCAATGCACACAATAATGTACTATTTTTTCTTTGAAGGAGGGTTTATAGGCCCAATGAAGTCCATGCCCCACTTGTCAAATGGCTTGAAAGTCACTTGAGGTTGTAGGGGAATTCCATCTCTTGGAGTAAGCTTTCCCACTCCCTGGCATCGATCACACTAACTAATGTAATTTTTCACATCCTGATGAAGAGTGGGCCAATAATAGCTTGCTTGTAACACTTTAAATACTATCCTTTCTGTTGCAAAGTGACCTCCACAAGGCCCATCATGATAGGTCAGAAGGATGTCAAAAACTTCCTCTTCCCTTACACACCTTCTTAAGATTTGATCTAGGTCAAGTTTGAAAATATTGCCCCCAATCTAGTGAAGGGGGTGCTTTTCCTGACTATCTTGCTCTTTTCTTTGGAGGGAAATTTTGGTGGGAACTGTGCTGATACCAAATAGTTTTCTATATCAGCAAACCATGGGGAGAGAACTGAAATAGCAAACAAATGCTTATCTGGTAACTGGTCATCCGCCATTCCTTCTTCACATGCAGGCAGATTCATCCTAGATAGAAAGTCTGCAACAACATTTTCCTTACCAGGCTTATCAACAATAGTTAGAACAAACTGTTGAAATAAAAGCAACCATCTTATAATTCTAGCATTCACATCTAGTTTGTTCATTAAATATTTGATTGTAGCATGGTCAGTATGCACAAATGTTTGGTAGCCTATAATGTAATGCCTAAATCTTTTTAATGAATGCACAACAACCAGGAGTTCCTTTTTGGTCACAGTATAATTTAGCTCAACCTTTGACAAGTTCTTATTGATAAAATAGATGGCATAGGGCAATTTCTCCTCTAGCTGACCTAAGGCTGCTACTATGGCTTTGTGTGAGGCATCAGCATGAATATGAAAACAAAGGGCCCAGTTTGGGCCTCGAAGAATTGGTGCAGTGGTTAACTTACCCTTTAAAATGTCTAAGGCCTCTTAGCAGCTTTTTGACCATATAAACTCTGAATCTTTGGCCAACAACCCAAATAAAGGAGATGGCAACTTGTTGAAGTCCTTTATGAACCTTGAGTAGTGTCCAGCTAACCCCAAGAAACTCCTGACATCCCTCTGCTTTTGTGGAGGTGGGACCCTTTGGATGATTGCTATTTTGTTCGAATCCACCTGCAGTCCTTGTTGAGATATTGAATGACCTAGCACGGTCCCTTTAGTCATTAAGAATTCACATTTTTCTGGACTTAGAGATAGGTTCATTTCAATGCATTTGTGCAATACTTTGCCTAGGTTAGTCAGGGCTTCTTGAAAATCACAGCCATAAGGTGTAAAATCATCCATATAAATTTCCACCTCATCATGTACTAATTCAGCAAAAATACTTAAGAATTCTCTCTGGAAAGTGGCAGGAATGTTACATAGGCCAAAAGGAAGGACCCTTAGGCAAAAGTACCCCAAGGATAGGTGAATGTGGTCTTATCCTAGTCTTCTAGGCAGATTTGGATTTCGTTGTACTCACTGAATCCATCTAGGAAAGAAAAAAACTTCTTCCCTGCCAGGCCATCTAGCACTTGGTCAATGAAGGGTAGGGGAAAGTGATCCTTCTTTGTGGCTTTATTCAACTGTTATGAAACCAGATCAAGAAAAAGATAGAAAAGATAGATCAACACCTTAGAATTCAGCCTCTTCGAGGGGGCAACCTCCTTTACATTACATAAATGAACAATTCTTGGATGATTCAAATGACAAAACCTCCTTTCTATATATAGGAGTCTAAGGAGTCACAATATAATCTAGCCGACCTAACAATAATAATATTAAAGCCACAAAAATAACAATAGAGGGATTCTATGGGGCACAGTAATAACAATATGGGGGCAATAGGGGCACAACAATATTAATAAGGGGTATAACTACAATAGTAATGGGGTAATCATTAGTATTATAGG
>APFE030388266.1:51165-86101 GCA_000404065.3 Pinus taeda | reverse complement strand
TTTCCCCAGGTCACCTGTTTGGAATGTAATTCAGGAGTCTGCAAAAACACCAACTTCCTCAGATCATATCTCTGCAAATATAGCGCGAAAAGCTCTGAAATTTGGATCTGAGGTTCAACGCGATTTCTTCTCAAATGGTTTTTTTTTAGTTTCTGAAATGTCACAGAAAAAAGTTATAGTGAAAATGTGACGATGACCTATTTGGAGCAGCGAAACCCTAGAATCTAAAGATTTGATACCAAATGTTATGAAACCAGCTCAAGAAAAATATAGAAAATATAAATCAATGCCTTAGAATTCAGCCTCTTCGAGGGGGAAACCTCCTTTACATTACATAAATGAACAATTCTTAGATGATTCAAATGAAAAAACCTCCTTTCTATATATAGGAGGCTAAGGAGTCACAATATAACCCAGCCGACCTAACAATAATAATATAAAGCCACAAAAATAACAATAGAGGGATTCTATGGGGCACAGTAATAACAATAGGGGCACAACAATATTAATAAGCGATACAACTACAATAGTAATGGGGTAATCACTAGTATTATAGGGACCCAACATCAACTCCCAGTAATCGACACAAATCCTCCACTTACCATTTTTCTTGGGAACAAACACTAAAGGAGAGACCCACTCACTGGCAGATATAGGGTAAATGAATCTTGCATCTAGCATTTTTTGCAGTTCTTCTTTGACTCTATCTTTAAGAGCTGGATTCATCCTCCTTTGTGGTTACCAAACTAGCTTGCAACCTTCTTTGATGTATATGTGGTGAGTACACACTGAGGGGTTTACTCCCTTCATTTCCTTGTAACTCCAAGTGAAGGCTTCTGGGTTTTCTCTCAACATGTTTCATAGATTTTTCTCTTCGAGAACAAAAAGAGATGGATTAATTTTCAAATTTTTCTCTGGGCCAAATTCTATGGTTTTGATGCAGAGTGGGTTGGAATTGGCCAAGCATAAGTCAATTGGATGATTGTTCTGGGTTTCCCTTACTTCTTCTTCTAATGGTAACGAACTAGGAGTTGGACTTTGGAGTAGGTGTTCAATTAAGTCATCCTCATCTTGTTGTCCTCCTCCTATGGTTGCTTCCAAAGCATAAAGTTGGACTAAATAAACCTCATCTTCTTCCTCCTCCTCCAACCATAAAGGTAAATCATGCTCTAGAGAAGGTTGAGGAGGAGGGTATAGGACTAACTATTTGGACATATGCCCATTCTTGATGGTCATATTCCCAATTTTTCAACTAATGTAAGCATCAGTTGTTGCCAACCATGGCCTCCCAAGGATGAGAGGGTAACCAGTAAGCTTAGCCTTAGGTTGGAGAACTAGAAAATCTACAGGGTACTCCCAGGAGTTAATGGAGACCATCACATCCTCCACAATTCCCTTAGCGGTGACTGTCGAACGGTATGCAAGTTGTAGAATTGTTGTGGTCTTCCTCAATGACCCTTGGAGGTTGAGGTTGAGCATGGTGTCCTTGGTCATCACATTAATGGCAGCCCCAATATCGATCAGAGTGTGTGGGATGATGGTGTCATTGATGTACACATCTACTACAAGGATTCCAGGGTCTAAATATTTCGAACATATTACCTGCCCCAACATTAAGTTAGATAGCTACCCAATGACATTAAAGGTATAGGCATCCCTTTTTCTTCTTCCTAGATGCTTGAAGCATTTCTCCTTAATCAACTTATTGTAAATGGGAACATCTTTTATTGCCTAGAGAAGGGGGATCTTTACACATAGATTTTTCAATTCTCCTAGAAGTTCCGTTTATTCTGGGGTAGGCTGGAGTGGTTGGGCTAATCTCTTAGGAAAGGGTGGATTTACTTTAAGGTTTCTTTCCTCTCTTTCTCCCTCAACCTCCCTATGTGGAGAGGGAGGTTGGTTATTCAGGAGAATTCTCCCAGATCTTAGGTTGATCTCCTAGATTTCTACAGCATAAGTTGGGTATGATGTCTCTCCACTGTATACTTGTTGAGCCTGCCTATTGTTCAGGTTCGGATTTGGTTGGGTAGGCATCTGGGGTTGCTTGGGTGGAGCAGAGTGTAGGAGTTCTGGTTGGGTAGGTGGTGGAGGCAATAGAGCTGGAGCATTGTTGTATTGGGGCCTCCAACCCTAGGGTGGGGTATTCCACTGAGGTTGTGGCGAAACATAAGGTTGAAATGACTGGCTGGCTGACTGGCTGGGAATGATACTGAGATGCATAGGTCCAAGGAGGGGGTGTAGACTAGGAACGATAAGCAGGGGGTCCCAAAGAAGGTATAGTTGTAGTTTGATTGGGGTTGTAATATACATGGGATGACCCTTTCATACCCTGCTCGTATGGTCTAGGCCCAGGAAGTCTCCTTTGGTTGATGTAACAAAGCTTCTCAGTGACCCCTTTAGCTCCTTGATATATAACTTTGAGTCTGGGTAAAGAAGGGCACTTGTCTGTGGAGTGGTTTTCTTCATAGGCTGAGCAAATATCAATGCAGTTCAATGGGCATTCATTCCTAGGATGCCTCCTAGTGCATCTAGGACAAAAGATGGCCAGGGCTCTCTCTGCTTCCTCTTGTTTCCTTTTGATGTTTACGGTGTCCAATTGCAAGGAAAGGGTTTGAAACATCTCACTTTTGAAATCTTCTAGCATATTTCCAATTTCACCCTTGATGGATGAGTTGGAAGATGATGTATTGGCCATAGGTTAACTACTCCTCCCCTTTTTCCTGGCTGCCCTAGAATGGTTTCTAAAGATAGTCTTGATATCCTCATAGGGTAATTGTTAGATATATCCTCCTACTAACATATGTAAGGTATCCAGAAGATCTTCCCTTACTCCTCTGAGTAGGACCAACTTTAGTGACTCGGGGTTAAGTGTGCACCTAGCCCTTTTGTAACTGAGTTGAAATCTTTCTTTGTAGTCTTCTAAGGATTCATCTTGGCCCATGGTCATCCTAAAAATCTCTTATTTAGTATCCTTTGACCTACAATAGTCCCTATATTTTTTGTTAAAAGCCTGTTGCATCTGAGCCCAAGTTGTGATGCTATCTCCAGGTAAACCCATGAACCAATGCAATGTTGCATCCTTGAGGGTAGATGGAAACAATTTTAACTTTTTCTCATCATCTTTATAGCCACAGGTTTGGCATATAACAACAAACTCAAATAGGAAAATGTCAAGATCTTCTGTGGTTAGGCCATGGAAATGAGGTAGGGTAGAGGGGCTTATATTCTTCATCTTAGTGTTCACATTAGTTTCCCTGATGAGGAAGGCACCATCAACTCTCTCTCTATTCCCTCTATCATTTTGGTTTTTAGCTATTGGTTCAGTAGGAATGGGTTCCTCTTCTTCTTCTTCCCCTATAGGTTCTTCAAATATGTCAGGTTACTCACCTAAAGGTTCCTCCAGTTCACGACCACCAAAGAAGAGAGAAGGTTGGATGTTGGATGGAGTGGGGGTATTTGGTAAGAATTTCCCTAAATTTTCCCTATTCCTATGAGGCATGAAAGGAAATGTTTTTGGGTTGTCTTTTATAAGATTTTTTTTTGTTTTTTGTTTTTTGTTTTTTAAGTTGGAAAGCACTTAGCAAAAATGAAATTGTTGATTAAATGAAAACTACTGACAGAAAGAAACTACTTGCTGAATTGAAATTCTACTTGCAGAATGGAAAGGAAAGAAAATAATGACCACTGAAAGAAAGGAAGCTACTAGATTACTTTTGCAGAAATAAACTAATGGCAGAAAATTGGAGATTAAAAATAAAAGAAAAGAAAGCAGACTAGAAATAGAAGAAAAGAAAGCAGTAATCACATTCTACTCAGACACCTCCCCGCCAACGGCACTAAACAGTGATGAGTGCTAGTACTGCAGCAAGGATGTTGCAAGTCCTGGGCTACCAACTTTACTTATCAACCCATGGTTCGTACAAACTTGGAGGTGACAGTGCTATAGGCACAAGTAAAAGTGAAGGTCCTGCCTGTTGTCACTATTCATTTGGCGAGAGACCCCAAGGGTTCCAAGCCAGACTTCTATATGGTTAGAAGAAGCTTGATTCTTTGATGGAAGAAGAGCAAACCTATTCTAAGAGAGCTAATCTATTGCAGTAATGAAGAAAACAACATGTAATGCTAAATCACACCATATCCTACTTAACCATTTAAATAGCTATGCTAAGCAAAATTGTTAAATCAACACTAACCTAATGCTGTTATCTAAGTTACAGAAGTAAAGAGCATCAAGCCATACTAATGTGTAAGCAAGGAAACTAAACTAAATCTGTTTTCACTTTTTTGGTTTTTTTGGTGTTTACGATGATTGGACAGTGTTGGAGTTTGATTGAATAACCAAATCAAAGCTCAAGAGTGGCAGTGTTTAACTAATGCACAGAACAAAGTTCACGAAGGAGTCAAGTGGAAAAGCAATCGAAGATTGAAATTAGCGAAAGTACGATGTAATGAAGCAGCAGTGCATAGGAACCATCAGATTGGGCAGATCAATGAACAGGACTAACGGAAGATGAGCGGCGGAGATCTTATCACGGGAGATTAAGTGAATAGAGGCATGGATCGATCAATGAACATGATTAACGGAAGATGAGCAGTGAAGATCTTATTGCAGGAGATTAAGTTAATAGATGGATGGGTCGATCAATGAACAAGAGTAATGGAAGATGAGAAGTAGAGATCTTACCATGGATATTAAGTGAATAGATGGATGGATCATATCAAGTCATGTGTTGGAAGAAGGGTGGAAAGCGTGTGGAATGATGGAGTGGTCTTCGTAGGTGGTAAGCAGTTTCTTGCGCACCCTCAAAGCTATGAGTGGAATTCCTAAATTTTACGCGATTAGCCTAAATGAGTGACATGTAGCATGGGAAAACCACTTTTCTCGTATGCTCTTGGTCGGATATCAGTCGTGCAGGAGTTCACATGAGATTACGCAATAGCTGATGGATCACTCAGGATTGATCAATGGTGGAGACCGACCAAGCTAGTTGGCGAGCGGGTGACATGATAGCCTTTGGATCAAGCAGAACAGATCGACAGTGGAGATTTGGAGCGCCTAAAGTCAAACATTGAAATGAATATAGGTGGTAAGCACTATCTCACACGCCCTAAGAGATGTAAGCGAAATTCCTAAATTTCATGTGAATAGCCTAAGTGAGTGACATGTAGCATGGGAAAACCACTTTTCTCGCGTGCTCTAGGTCGAATATCGGTCGTGCATGAATTCACAAGAGACTACATGATAGTCATTGGATCATGCAGGATTGATCAATGGTGGAGATCAGCCAAGCTAGTTGGCGAGCAGGTGGCGTGATAGCTGTTGGATCAAGAAAAACAGATCAATGGTGGAGATTTGGAGTGCCTAAAGTTAAACATTGAAATGAACATGCAACACACAACTGATGGTGATTGGTCAGGTTTGTTGTGGATCGAATGGTAAGGAAATATATGGGTATAATTTATTAAGATGAGATTTATTAGCTTTCGCATATATTATGCAGGAAGAAAGTGCTGAAGGAAATGAGAATATGAGTGAGATATTATTATAGAAAGAGAGTGATGGAAAAAGATAACAATAAAATGAACCAAGTACTAAATCAAGATAACAAACTCCAAAGCTCATGCAAGAACTAGAAATATGTGTTTTTGGGGTTGTTGAAGGGTCTCTTCCTCAAGTCATGGTCCCAGAGGGAGGAGGTGAGGTCGAGACACCCGTTGACAACCTTATGGGGATCTTTTTCTCCTTGCTAACCTTTGAATTGAAAGAAGGCATAAATGGAAGCAAACTAAAACAATAAAGAGGGGCCTCGGCTACTAGGGTTGGGCCCTAACCCAATAGCTTCAGCCCTCTGAGTTAACTCAGTGTTGGCTCAAAACAAAACTCATTCTTATTATCAAAACAATGGATTACATAAAAACTATCACAAGTCTTGACACTCGAAAATAGAGTAAAGTTTTACAATCAAAAATCTAAATCCTACTGAGGTCCTAGGCCTCTCTACTTATATGTTTGAAGTCTCCAACGACTTCCTTAAAATTAGGGAGGCTCAGCTCCCAAACTCGAGATAAATTGGTGCTTTGAATTTCACTTGCTCGACTACCTTCTAGTCCTCATGATTTGGCTTTTTACACTCCGAGATGATGGAGGAATATTCAAATGGATGGGTAGTAAATGAGGAGGATTTACCCCCTATAATTCCTCTCCCTTTTCCCATTCAAGTTTTGACCAGGGTCTTTGCCAAAATTCCTTGCTTTTATCCTTTAATCCTGCATTAAATGGACATTAGACCACAAAGAAAAATATCCAACTCTAACTCATCCCATAAACAAAATATAATCAAAAGTATGTAATGATTTGTGAGAATAGTTGGTTTGACTAAGCTTGGAGGTGAATTAAGGCCCATATAATTACCCAATGATGAGGCTCATCAACGTGATTACTACTTTCTTTCTTCCATTTCTTGTCTATGATATTTTGGTATTAGTTTCATTTCTACAATGTAATTTAGTTTTCTTTCTTTTCCATTCTACATTCTTTTCTTTCCTTTCCATTCTTCAAGTAAGATTTCATTCAAGCAGTTAGTTTCCATTCAGTTAGTTAGCTTTCATTCAGTCTACAATTTCAATTCTGCAATTATTTTCAAATCTTGAAAAAAAACAATAAACAAAAAAAGCACTTCTTTCATGCCTCGTAGGAATAGGGATAACTTAGGGAAATTTTTGGCAAATAACCCCACTACTTCAAATAGCCAACCTTCCCTCTTCTTCAGTGGCTATGAAGTGGAGGAACCCTTAGGTGAACAACCAGAGATATTTGAAGAGCCTACAGGGGAAGAAGAAGAAGAAGAAGAACCCATTCCAACTGACCTAATGGCTGAAAATAGAAATGACAGAGGAAATAGAGAAAAATTTGAGGGTGCCTTCCCCATCAGGGAAACCAATGGGGGTACCAAGATGAAGAATATAAGCCCCTCTTCCCTTCCTCATTCCATGGCCTAACCTGAGAAGATCCAAACACTTTCTTGTTTGAGTTTGTTGTCATATGCAGAACATATGATTACACTAATGATGAGCAGAAGTTGAAACTATTCCCATCCACTCTCAAGGACGCAGCTTTGCGTTGGTTCATGGGTTTACGTAGGGATAGCATCACAACTTGGGCTCAGATGAAAACATCCTTCAACAACAAGTATCAAGACTACTGCAGGTCTAAAGACACTAAAGAGGAAATTTTTAGGATGACCTTAGGGCATGTTGAATCCCTAGAGGATTATAATGAAAGATTCCAGCTTAGCTACAAAGGGGCCAGGTGCACACTTGACCCTGAGTCATTGAAGTTAGTCTTGCTTAGAGGGGTAAGGGAAGAACTTCTGGATACCTAAACTTGCTAGGAGGAGGGGAAATCTACCTATTACCCTATGAATATATAAAGACTGTCTTTACAAACCATTATAGGGTAGCTATGAAAAAGGGTAGGGGTAGTTAACCTATGGTCAGTCCATCCTCTTCCAATACATCCATCAAGGGTGAAATTGGAAACATGTCGGAAGATTTCAAGAGTGAGATGCTACAAACCCTTGCCCTACAGATGGACATTATGCACATTAAGAGAAAATATGTGGAAGCAAAGAGTGCCTTAGCCATTTTCTACCCTAGATGCACAAGGAGGCACCCTAGGAATGAATTTCCATTAAACCTGATTGAAGTATGCTCAGTCTGTGAAGAAAACCACTCCAAAGACAAGTTCCCTTCGCTGCCTAGACTAAAATTTGTATATCAGGGAGTTGAAGGGGTGACTGAACAACTCTGCTACATAAATCAATGGAGACCTCATGAACCTTGGCCATACCAATAAGGCATGCAAGGTTCATCCCATGCATATTACAACCCCAACCAGACCACATCCATTCCCTCTTGGAGGCCCCCTTCCCATTCTTCCTGGTCTACACATCCTCCTTGTTCCTTTTCACCTCAGTATAATTCCAAGCTAACCAGTCAGTCATTTCAACCATATGCTTTGCCACAGCCTTAGTGGAATGCACCGCCCCAAGGGTGGAGGCCCCCATACAACAATTCTCAGGATTTATTGCCTTCACCACCTCCTCAACCACATCTCTTACACCCTGCTCCACCTAAACAACCCCAAATGCCTAGCCAGCCAAATCCGAACTCGAACAACAGACGGGAACATCAAGTATACAATGGAGAGACATCCTATCCTACTTATGCTGTGGAGATTCAGCAAATAAACTTAAGGTTTGGGAGAGTACTCCTTGACAACCAACCTCTAACCCACCTAGGGAGAATGAGGAAGAAAGAAAGAAAAGCATGCCTAAAATAAATCCACTATCCATTCCTGAGAGATTAACTCAACCAATCTAGCCTACCCTAGAAGAGACTGAAATTCTAGGAGAATTGAAAAATCTATGTGTCAAAATTTCACTTCTCCAAGCTATAAAATATGTACCTATTTACAACAAGTTTATTAAGGAGAAGTTCTTCAAACATCCAGGGAGGTGAAAAAGAGATTCCCATACCATTAATTTTGTTGGACAACTGTCCAACTTAATGTTGGGGCAGGTAATTTGTCTGAAGTATTTGGACCCTGGAAGTCTTGTAGTAGATGTGCACATCAATGGCACCATTGTCCCAAACACATTGATTGATCTTGGGGCTGCCATTAATTTGATGACCAAGGACACCATGCTCAAGCTCAACCTCCAAGGTTCATTGAGAAAGACCACAGGAATCTTGCAACTTGCAGACCACTCCACAGTGATCCCTGAGGGGATTGTGGAGGATGTGATGGTCTCCATTGATTCTTGGGAGTGCCCTGCAAATTTCCTAGTTCTCCAGCCTAAGGCCAAGCTTACTGGTTACCCTCTCATCCTTGGGAGGCCTTGGTTAGCCACTGCTGATGCCTACGTTAGCTGCAGGGCTGGAAATATGACTATAAAAAATGGGCATATGTCCAAGCAGTTGGTCCTGTACCCTCCTACCTAGCCATCTCTAGAACATGACTTACCTTTATGGCTAGAGGAGGAGGAAGAAGATGAAGTTTATTCATCCCAACTCTATACCTTAGAAACAACCATGGGAGGAGGACAACTGGATGAAGATGATTTGATTGAACACATACTCCAAAGTCCAACTCCCAACACATTGTCCTTAGAAGAAGCAGTAAAGGAAACCAAAAACAGCCATCAGATTGATCTATGCTTAGCCGATTCAAACCCTACACATGTCAAAAACCATAGAATTTGGCCCCGAGAGAACTTTCAAAATCAACCGATCTCTTTCTATTCACCAAAAAGAAAATTTGTGCAACAAGCTAAAGGAACATTTGGATGCCTTTGCTTGGAGTTACAAAGAAATGAAGGGAGTGAACCCATTGGTGTGTACTCACCACATTTATATCAAAGAAGGTTGCAAACCAGTCCGATAACCCCAAAGGAGAATGAATACAACTCTCAAGAATATAGTCAAAGAAGAATTGTAAAGATGTTAGATGCAAGATTCATTTACCCTATCTCAGATAGTGAGTGGGTCTCTCCTTTGGTGTTGGTTCCAAAGAAAAATGGGAATCGGGCGATTTGTGTCAATTATAGAGAGTTAAACAAAGCCACAAATAAGGACCATTTCCCTCTACCTTTCATTGACCAAGTGCTAGATGGCCTAGCAAGGAAAAAAAATTCTCTTTCCTAGACGAGCTCAGTGGGTACAATCAAATCCATATCAGCCCAAAAGACTAGGATAAAACCACCTTCACTTGTCCTTGAGGTACTTTCACCTATAGGGTCCTTCCTTTTGGCCTATGCAATGCCCCTGCCACTTTCCAGAAATCAGTCCTGACTATCTTTACTAAGCTAGTCCATGATGCAATAGAGATTTATATGGATGATTTTACACCCTAAGGTGTGATTTCCGGGAGGCTCTGTCCAACTTAGATAAGGTGTTGAACAAATGCATTGAAATGAACTTGTCCCTTACTCCCAAAAAATGTGAGTTCTTGATGACTTAAAGGACTATGCTACGTCATTCAATATCCTAGCAAGGACTGCAGGTGGACCCAAACAAAATAGCTATCATCCAAGGGGTCCCACCTCCGCAAAAGCAGAGAGATGTCAGAAGTTTTCTAGGTTTAGCTGGATACTATTAAAGGTTTATAAAATACTTCTACAAGTTAGTTCTATTTTATTTGGGTTGTTGGCCAAAGACTCTGACTTTGTATGGTCAAAAATTTGTCAAGAGGCCTTGGACACCCTTAAGGACAAGTTGACCATTGCACCTATTCTTCGAGGCCCAAATTGGGCCCTTCATTTTCATATACATGTTGATGCCTCACACAAAGCGATCTCTAGGCCAAATAGATGAAAAATTGCCTTATGCCATTTACTTTATCAGTAAGAATATTTCAAAGGCCAAACTGAAATACACAGTGACTGAAAAGGAGCTCTTGGTTTTTGTGCATTCATTGAACAAATTTAGGCATTACATTACAGGTTATCAAAAATTTGTACATACTGACAATGTTGCAATTAAATATTTAATGAATAAACCTGATGTGAATGCCCAGATTATTAGATGGTTACTTTTATTACAACAGTTTGACCTAACTATTGTTGATAAGCCTGGCAAGGAAAATGTTGTTGCAGATTTTTTGTGCAGATTAACTCTGCCTACAAGGGGGGAAGGAATGGTTGATGACCAGCTACTGGATGAACACTTATTTACCACTTCAGTTCTCTCTCCATGGTTTGCTAACATAGCAAACTACTTAGTGTCTACACAGTTCCCACAAAATTTTTCCTCCAGAGAGAAAAGCAAGATTGTGAGGAAGAGCGCCCAATTCAGTTGGATTGGGGGAAACCTCTTTAAACTAGGCCCAGATCAAATTCTGAGAAGATGTGTCAGGGAGGAGGAAGTCTTTGACATCCTTCTGACCTGTCATGATGCACCTTCTGGAGGTCACTTTGTAGCCAAGAGGATAGCATTCAAGGTGTTACAAGCTTGTTATTATTAGCCCACTCTTCATCAAGATGTGAGAAGACATACTAGTTAGTGTGATCGGTGCCAAAGGATGGGAAAGCCTACTCCAAGTGATGAAATTCCTTTGCAACCTCAAGTGACTTTCAAGCCATTTGACAAGTGGGGCATGGATTTCATTAGACCTATTAACGATCCTTCTAAGAAAAAGTAGTACATCATTGTGTGCATTGACTATTTGACCAAGTGGGTTGAAACCAAGGCAATCAAGGCAACAACAGACGAGAAGGTGGCTGAGTTCTTAAGGGAAAATGTATTTTACAAGTTTGGGTACCATAGAGAACTGGTCACTGATCAAGGCAACCAGTTTACATCCAACATGATTGAAGACTTGTTAATCCAGCACAAGATCAAGCATAGAACCTTGACTCCCTATCACCCACAAGCTAATGGGGAAGTGGAGGTGACCAAGAGAGCGCTAGAGGGCATTTTGACGAAAGTGGTTAGCAGCAACAGAAAAGATTGGTAAGCTAGATTAGTTGAGGCCATCGGGGCCTACAATACCACCCGAAAGACCACCATTGGATTCACACCCTATGAGTTTGTCTATGGGAAGAAGGCCCTGTTGTCCATTGAATTTGAGTACAATACATTGAGGATGGAAACCCAACTAGAGCTAGATCTCAAGAGTGCACAAAAAGAGAGATTGCTCCAGCTGAATGGGTTGGATGACTTCAGAATGCAGACCCTCCTACACACACAGGTGACTCAAATTCAGAGGAAGATCTGGCATGAAAAGAACATCAAGGGAAAGCAATTTCAAGAAGGTGATTGGGCTTTGTTATATGATTCCAGATATAAAGACTTTAAGGGCAAGTTAAGGACTAGATGGTTAGGGCCTTATGTCATAGAGGAATGTCATGATAATAGTTTAGTGCATATTAGAACCATGGATGCAGAGGCTATTCCTTTACTTGTTAATGGGCACAGATTGAAGGTTTACAAGAGGCCATTGTCAAAGCAAGAGTTCATTGATGATATCAGCAAAACAATGATGGTGGTGGAGCAAGTCTCAGCTCCTACCTCGTCAAGTCACTAAGAAAAAAGAAAAAAAGAGAAAAAAGAGAAAGAAGGAAAAAAAAAAGAAAAACGAGAAAAATAAGGAGACTCAGTTGAAAATCTCCATGAGGTACCTGAGTCCCACTACTGGGTTGAAAACCTCTTGAGGCAGCCCAATGGTGTCAAAAAAAAAAAGATCTTTCGGTGAAAACCTCTCTTGAGGTTCCCAAGGCAAGAAACTAGGATGAAAACCTCTTGGAGGCAGACTAGGTGCTTTCAATAAATAAATAAATAAAAAGAGAAAAGGAAAATTATGAAAATATTTTTTGCAGGTCAGAAAGAGGATGATTAGAACAACAAAAGAGAATCAAAAGGGACCTATCCAGATCATGTTTTTATTTCTCCATTCATTATTCTTCATCATTCCATCATTCCCTCCATTTTTCCACTCATTTACCTCAGTTTGCAAGGGTTTTGTGTTTTCTACATGATTCCCTGAAAATGTATAGGATGATCCTATAGGAATTATAGTGGCTTGGGAATCCTAAAGGAAGTAACCCTAGAGTAACGGGATGACCTGCCCATGTCAAAAAAAAATTCCTACTTCACCATCTCATCGCCACACCTCTCTCCGCCATGATCACCCCTGCATTCATAAAAAAAAGTCTGTTTCAAAAAAAAAAAATCAGTTTTCAAAGAAAAAAACATAGAGAAAAGAGGATGAAGACAAAGAGAAAGGGGACAACACCTGAAGGATATTTTCCTCATTCAAAAATCCCTAGACCCCTTCTCTACCCATGCCAACCATCCTTAGGCTCCAACAATAGAAAATGATTAAGAATTTTGAGGGAGAAGCAACTACAAGACATCCTCTAGGAAATTCTGTAGCAACCTATCCCACAAAACAAAAATCACAGGTTGTAGTCAGCTTCAAGCATGGAAGATCCAGAGGTAGAAGAAACTCCTCCAGAGCCTAGCAGCAACATTAGGATCAACATCATCGACACCAAGTACCTGCACATCAAAGAATATCATCAAAGGGTAATAAAGAAAGAGAGGAGAAAATCACATGCAACCAACACACATCAAAGACTTCATTCTTCAAAAAACAACATCAAGGCATCATTACCATAGGTGAGTATCTCACTTCCACTCTCTCGTTAGCATAATATGCTCAAAATATGTAAAAGTTGTGAAAGAGTTGGTTTATAAGCAAAAGGTGGCCAGTTAACTTGGCCACCTTCGTTTAGTCAACGAGGAGGAAGCAATTAGTCCTTACACATGTGGCAGCAGTCAACTCAAGGAAAAGAAGGATGAGGTCGAAAGCAGTTAAACTACGGATGCCCAAAGTGGGAGTTGATTATGAGATGAGGAGAATGATGATGTGGTAATGGGACCAATGGTCCAAAAATAGATATTCGTACCTCAGCTACCAGCACACCACCTCACTCAAATCACCCATATGAGGAAATAAACGTTGATCCCCATGCACAGAAGCATTCACATTCTCAAGGCTCTAGACTAGAAAATTCACTCTCGGCCCTCAAGCAGTCTACAGAAGAGGAAAATATTGTTTTTTCCTTTGTAAGAAGACCACCTATAGGATCCTGTAGGAAATCCTACAGGATCTCCTACAGGATATAATCCAACACCTATAGGATTGGCAGTGAGTAGTTTCAGAGGGAGAAAACCAAGGGTTGGCTTCATCAAGCAGTGATAAGGAGGTAGGCTCTACATTTCCCCGGATTTTTCCAAGTGAAAGGAACATAAAGAATCTTCTAGTTTGTTGAAAGTAGTTACAGCATAAGGGAATTGCATACACAAAATTTTCGTTTAAATTTTCTCATTCATTAAATTTGGTAGCAGACCTATACAACCCTCCATCCATCAGAGAATATGACAGGGGGATTTAATAAAAGGGATCCCATCAACATAGTGAGGATTCATCAACACCCTCATGTGCTAGAGATATTCACAAGGCACAATTGGATGGGTTTCTTTGAGAAATTGAGGGGGTATGATGATGAAGTATCTAGAGATTTTTCTCTCTCCCTCATTCCACTAACTAGGACCCATGCCACTGTTGTGTTGAGAGGCCTCTCCATAGATATCACCCTTGAAATCATAGGCAGAATTACCACACTTCCCTTAGGAGTGCCTTGGAGAAAGGAGGATAAGGGAAATAACCCAACAGAAAAGAAGGAATTATTTTTAGAAGGAGAGGAGGCCATGGAAGACAAAAATGGAGTGAGAAGAGCAAGCCTCCCCTATCCGTGGAATGAAATTAGCTACCACCTTATAAAGGATATTTCATGTGAAGGTAGGTACAATATGTTATATGGATACCACTTTTGGCTGCTTCAAGAATTGAGGTTTGGAGCAAACACACCTCCTCAAAACAGACTCAGCATCCCCTACTTTCTTCTTCAATCAGTTATAGATATGAGCATGAAGGTGCAGGAAGGAAATCATCAACAGCTAGTCCATCATGGGTTAATTATAATTTTCATAGAATATGTCCTCCAAAACCTCAGAATCCCTATCACATGGGAAACTTTCAGAGACATGCAGATAGAGAGAGATATAAAATCCATTGAATATGACAAGAGCCCCACTTCCAGTGAAAGGGATGAAGAAGAAACAGAGGAGGATGAAGAAGAAACTGAAAAAGAGGAAGAAGAAACAGAGAGGGATGAAAAGGAAATAGATGAGGAAGAATAGGAAGAAAAAGAGAAGGAAAGTGGTGAAGAGACAGAAGAAGATGCAAAGGAGGAAACTAATGAACAGAGTGAGGAACTAGAGGGAGAAGAAGAGGAGAAAGAAAAATATGAGAGGGGGAATGGAAAAGAGGAGGTAGAAGACAAGGAGGAATCACCAAGGATATCTCCAGAACCCAGTGAAAAATAGGCAGCAACTGTCCTCACCGCCCTTAGTACCCCTATCAAACAAAAATGGAAAAGGCAGAGACAAACTCCATTGTATTTAGGACAAGAAAAAGTAGAAGAATAAGGCAAGGAAAACCTCAAACTGCCACAAAGGTTCCTATTGTTATTGAAGACTCACCAAAATAGCAGTAGAATATGGCTCCTCTTATGAAAAATCAAGGAGAATGATCATTGGGACAAGCCTCCCCCAAGTCTCCTATCACTTATGTTAGAAGGCCTGTCACTAGATCTGCCTCATCCAAAGGAAAAGGCATCCTATAGGAAGCAGAGGCAATCCTACAGGAAAATTTGCTAAACCTACAAGAAACTCATAAATTGGATAAAGAAGGGAGTATGCAGCAAGAAACAAAGAAGGAGGATCCAAAGCTAAGGGAACCTAGTTCTCAACCTAACCTTGACTCCTACTACAAGTTTATTGAAGCAGGTAGGGTCATTCCAAAAAAAAAATTCCATCCAATTATTCTTTGAGCTTGAGAAAGAAAGGGTAAGAACACATAGATTGATGCATATTGCCAAATCCAAAGGGGTGGAGGACATAGGTCACATGGAGGAAAAATTTAAAGAGATGAGCAGAGAACTGAGCAGCATGAGGGACAGAGAAGCAATCATGAAAGCTCATTTGGAAGCAGAAAATGCATGGTTAAAAGAACAACTACAAGAAAGAGAGAATCAATTGGCATCCACGGCCAGTCTATCCTTAGAGGAAATCCAGTGCAGGATGCCAGCTAAGTCCTATGCATTATACCTTAAGGAACAGTGGCTGCAGTTCCAAATCAAGACTCTAACACAGAGAGGCACTATGCCATTCCAGGATTATAAATAGTTCATTAAACTTTTTGATCAAAGCACATTGGAGGATAGGGATAAGATGTCTGATTTCTACCTACATAACTTAGCCTTGACAAATCTGAATGTGTGGGACCCTAATTCAAAACTAGGGGACTTACAGTTGATGGCTTTGGCATCACGAATGAACCATGGGGAAGAAAGGGTTGTTGAAATGAAGAAAATAATGGCAAGGGAAGAAACCAAGCCTCTCATGGTAAGAGCTGAGTAGTCTAATCCAATGGTTGTCATCATCACACATAACTTGATTACAAATGATGCTCAACTTGCACCTAGATGCCTTGCTTCCCAAGAGCAAGAAATTACACACTTTGAGGATATGTTCAAGCTATTAGGGGGTGATAGCATGTAAGATTGCTAAAGGAGATGGAATACTTTGCCCTACAATTTGAAAATCAGAGAGTACCATTCTCCTCAAAGAATGAGAGAAGCGCTGAACAGGATACCCATGTACAAGCAAGCTCTCCAAAGAATCAAAGTAAATTGGTTTTGCTCGAGACTTAGTCCACCACTACTCTTAGGGATGTTAGAAGGAAGGAAGAGGAAGTGAGATATTATGCCTAGTGGACTAATGTGCATTGATCGCAGGTTTATGAGATAAAATCACAAAATTTTGGCTAATTAAGGGCTGAAACTCGAATGAGACAAGGAGGAGAGATTGTAGGAGGTAGATCTTCCTCATTTACTCCTCCCTCATTTGAATATTCCTCCATCAATCACACTAGCTTGAAGTACAAGCAGCCAAGTCATGGAGATCAAAAGGCAGTTGAGCAAGTGATAGTTAAAGAGATAGTTTATCTCAAGTTTGGGAGCCGAGCCTCCCTATATTTAAGGAATTCATTGAGGACTTCAGTTTTATAAAGAAAGAGGCCCAGAGCCTCATTAGGATTCAAACTTTTGTTGTAAAAACACTAGTCAACTTCGAGTTCAAGACTTGTGGAAGACATTGTTATGTAATTTTCTGTTTGGATAATGAGAATGAGAAATTCCTTGATCCAACACTATTTTAACTCAGAGGTATGAAGATATTGGGTTAGGGCCCAACCCTAGCCAAAAAGGATACCCTTCTTGTATTTCTATGGTTAGATTGAATTCATAGATTTATAGTCGAATTGTCTTTAAAATTATTTCACTGCAAGTAGTGTAAATTTGATTAGTTTTCTTATTAGTTTGCTTCCATTTGTGATTTACTTCAATAGTAGTTTAGAAGAGATAAAGGAACATCATAAATATATCAATAGGTGGTTTTGGCCTCACTCCTTCCTTCAGGGATCATGGTTTGGGAAAGAACTTCTATGTAGCCCCAAAAAGACAGAATTCTAGTTTCTCATGGAATTTAGGATTTTCTGTACTTAGGCCAGCATCTGATTAGTTTGCAAGAGTAGGATTTAGTTATCATTTCTTCTACCTTTAGTTTTATATTAGATCTCATCAATATTCCATCTTATTCTGCAAGTTCTCCTCATGCATAAAGTAGGCAGCTAGCTCATGAAGTTTTGTTTTCCTTAGATAATTGAAATTCTTCTTGTTCACATAATTTTTGGATAAATTTCAATGTTTGATGCAGTGCAGATGTTTCAAAAGTACAGAGAGATTTCATATTCGGCAACCTCATTCCAACTTCATCCATCCATGATCACTCTTTTCTTTCACTAAAACCCTCACCAATTTCATCATTTCACAAGGAAACTTCTCCAAGCTTATTGAGCAAATCCAACCATCTCCCAACCTTGGTTTTGAGTTCTGAAGTGGTCCTAGGCGCTCCCTTGCCTCATTCCATCCACTAACCACCTTCACTAAGTCTTCCATCACCTTAAACACCCATCCTTTTTCTCTCGGCTGTATCATGTAGAAATAAAGGGGATCCTGTAGGTTTTTAGGACATCCTATAGAACACATTAGGACATCCTATAGGTTTTCCTGTAGTGGCTTGTTTTGAGGCCGAATTGAGGAAAAAGCCTTTAGGAAGCTAGAAAAGTTCCCCTACTAGTCTACTCAACCTTCTATCCATTCACCATCATCCCTAAGCTACCTGCCACATCACCAAAAGAGATTAGCTTTCACAGTTTCACATAAAAAAGACAAAAAGAAAAACATAATTATTTCATTCATTTTCATGCACAGAAGTAGAATGTTTGATGCTTTGAATTTGCATGCTTAGGATAGTAGAATTTCATACATGTTAACTTAGAATTATTTTAAAGCATAACCTCTTAGCAGTTAGTTAGAAAATGGTGTGTTTTAGCATTTGATTTCAGTCGTTTTCCTTACTACAGTAGACAAGCTTTCTCTTAGAGTAGATTTCTCTTTCCCTCATTGGTAATCAAGCTTCTTCTGAATCCATAGAAGCTTGGTTTGAAAAACCTTAGTGGTCTATCGCCAGCTTAGCAGTGACAACGAGCAAACCCATCACATTTACTTGTGTATACAACATTGTCACCTCCAAGATTGTACGAACCCCAGGTTGATAAAGTAAAGTTGGTAGCCCCGGGAGTTACAACATTCTTGCTGCAATATTGGTGCTCATCACCATCCATGTAGCCTTTTAAACCATCCATGTCACCTTTTATTTCTTCTTTTAAACCATCCATGTCCCCTTTTAGTTCATCTTTGGTTTCTCTTTGTAAGAGCGAAATTTGTTGCAATTGGTCCCATAATTTTGATATATCATGCTACAATGCTTCCTCTTCATGCATCATAGTAGAGTTTTCTGAGGTCTTCATGGATGTATAATTATTTTTCTTAGGATGTATATTAGAACCCAATACTGATATCTGTGCTTCAATATTCGCTCGTAATCACTTCAAACTGATTTTTCAAATAAAAGTTACGCAATTTAAAAACAAAATACACACCTTTTTCTTTATTTTAGGAGATTGCTCTTGAAACAGTTGTAACTTTGTAATTTCAGATCTCTAAGTTCTAAAATTTCTTCTTGTGGTGGCCCTTTGAGTCTTCTTTCCAACCCCATGAATCTGAACAAGATTGGATTATTCAAGAAAGAGCAATGCCAAATCTCCCATGATAACCTGATTATGGACTAGTTCAATAAAGTGAAGTTGTACAGGATGCAATCTGTCAGTGTTTCAACCTTTAGCCTTGAAATTGATACACAAAAAAAACTAAATTCCATGCAATTTTTGTCATTTTTTATAGAATTCAAATATGAGGTCAGAAACAAAAGTTATGACTATTTTCCCTAGGTCACCTATTTGAGACTGAATTTTGGACCCTGTGAAAACCATAACATCCCCAGATCATATCTCCAAAAATATAGCAAACCAAGATCTAAAATTTGTACATGAAATTCACCAAGATTTCAGCTCCATGTGGTCAAAATTTCAGCTTTGTAAGACCCATAAAAAATAATTCATAGCGAAAATTCGAAGATGACATGTTTGAAGAAGTGAAACCCTAGAATCCAAAGCTCTAATACCAAATGTTATGCAACCTACTCACAAAAAGATAGATCAATGACTTAAAAAGGTATCCTCTTTGAGGGGGAAACCTCCTTAACATTACATAAATGAACAATTCTTTGATGATACAAATTACAAGACCTCCTTTGTATATATAGGAGTATAAAGGGTCACAATATAATCAGAGCCTACATAACAATAATAATGTAAGGGAACAACAATAACAATAGTGGAGTTTTATGGGGCACAACAATAAAAATATGGGGGCTACATGGGCACACAAATAAAAATAATGGGGATGCATTAGTATTATAGGGACCTAACATTGATGGTCAGTACCTCTTTATTTTTTAACAAGCTTGAGGATGATAACATATGCTTGATCTTTAAGTTCATCCTTCTGATGAATCCCTCTGAGTATGTTTAACGAACTTTGAGAAGTGGTTTGGTCCCATCAAGTTCAATGAGTCCATCATTTTTTCATGTTTTTACAAGTCCAACAAAGGCATAACTTAGCTCATTTTTCATGTTTAGATATTTTGAAAAAGAGGTGAAAAAGAAGACTCCAAAAGTTCATTTTCATAAATAGTCTCTTGAGTCTGAAAAGGTAGAAAAAAAATACTCAGGAGAACCTCTTAACCATGTTCAACTAAGGTATTCCTTTTTCGTAGATAGTTTATCTTAGTCTAGAAAATGGTTAAACTTATACTGAGTATATGCCTTTTCATTTACTTTAACGATTTCAAAAAGAGAAGTGATCAACAATCTTTTCGTGTTTAGGGAGTCTAAAAAGAGCTGAAAGAGGACTCCGACGTGTTCCCTTTTCGTAGGTTTACAGATCCCAAAAAAGTGATAAAAGCATGCTCCCTAGTCAAAATGACATGTTTCAATTCGTCAAATCAGTTAAAACAGTTGTCATCCTACTCAAAACACCACCAAAAGATTAAAAATACTTGTTTTGTGATAAAATTGAGTCATATTTAGGCCAAAACGTTAAAAAATTAATAAATTAACAATGAAAATGACAATAAAATAGGAAAAGGATAACTCATTTTTACCATTTCACATTTAGCTCTTGAAGAGTGAGTTCTGAGTATTTTTCCCTCAATCTTCTGCAGTTGATTACAACCAATCTAATGGATCATTTTAGGCGTTGTCATTTCTAGGTAGGAGCTGTAGCCTTTCTCTTTCCTTTCATGGTTCGATTTTATGATTTAATGCACATTTTTCAAGTTTTTGAGGGCTCTAGGGCTCTAACTCCTCACCCTAGTTCCAACGCATGCCCAAAAGGTTGAAAGGTGCATTGAACAGGAGAAAAATACATTAGGAAGAGTGTTGTGATGAACTATCTGCCCTTAGGAGGGTGTGTTGGCCACAATTCCAAACTTTGTTTTTCTTCTTTGTCCCAAAATTTCTCTAGTTTTTTGCATGAAATGTTTCCTAATTATCCTTCTTATGATGTTTTAGGTGTCTATTGGAACAAAATGGATATAATATGGAGGGAAAGAGAACATGAAGGACAAGATTTTACTACAGCTAATGATCCTATCACAATCCAGGCTTTAAGAGATTGTGGACTCTTCAAATTCTTCTGGCTTCTTGGTATGAGGCAATAGATGGAATTATTGAGATATCTTGTCCATGCATGGGATGTTCAAGCACAAGAATTCAAACTTGGTGCACATATACATGAAATACAGGTAGAAGATATATATTTCTTGACTACTCTATTAAGGCGAGGTTCTGCTATCTCTTTATCTAGTTCAAGGTGTGGTGGAGAGACAGTCAAAGATTACATCAGTGCACATTGTTGACTGAGATCCCAACCAACTAAGGATGGAAAAATAAACATCAAATATGTGGTTTTTTTTCCTTTCAAAATGATCTTGTTTATTATTTCTAGATTGGTGGGCAGTGCATCTCTTCATGTGGAAAATAAGTCACATGTGCAATATGCTCTAAAGTGTATGGAGCCGATAGTATTCAAGTGGAGTGAGGGGGTACTGGTAAACATGAAGGAGTAGCTGACTAAGGAAATAGATGGATGGTTAAATAATTTTGGGTATGGTTTGATTTTGGTTTCTTTTGCTTTAGAACATATTCTATTTCTTAGGCCACAGAATATCCTGCTTGAGCCTACAAATCCAGGAGTCCCATGGATTAGGAGATGGGTGGGTCTCATGTCTAGACATGTAGGTCCTTCGTTGATGGGTTTCACACTTGTCTTCTTCATATGGCTGCACATTCAAATCATTATGATAAAATACTATTTATACGTAGGGTTGGATTTCCCTATAGACCCGAAGCTCGTGCTTCCTGATGGAAAGCAATGGGGTGCCATAGGCAAAACATTTTGACCATTTTTGGATTTTTAAGTTTCACAATTTGTTTTTTTTTTTTATTTTACACATGTAGATATTGGACCTGTTTGACCTACAGGCTCTTCTTATATTCATCATGTAGGAGACCCATAATAGGCACCAACAACAATACAGGTTGTAGCAGCAGGGCGAGAGGTACTACAGGATATTAATGTGGCTAAGACCGTTGTGGAGGTCGAGCATCACATGGAGGGGTTAACCCATGGAATAGCTGAGAGTAGGGTCAATGTGCTCCCTATGATACTACAACAACATACTATTTTTGTGCCTAGTTGTATCAGTCAACTACTGTGCAAGGTGGCTCAAATAGTGGCATGCATTCATGAGCACTATGATTAGTCTACTAGGAGGCTTATAGCCATATTTTGACCGCATGTATATTTTAGGCCATGTGGCCACATGTGTCTCAGGAACAAATTTTGTAAAACCAAAGCTTTGATATATATATATATATATAATATATATAATATATTTATATTAATATATATATATTATATATAATATATATATATATTCTCAATGTTTCTTATAGTTCTATTATTTATTTTAATGTATGTGATGTGTATTAAATTAATTTACATGTGTTGCAAATGTCTATCTAAAACATGATCAGCCAATGCATCTGTTAATGTATTTAGATTTATAGAAATATGTTGATATTGGGTGAAATCAAAATATATTTCCAGAAGGAAAACCCTTATGAACATGTGAAAGACAGTTGGACTTCTAAATGAATAAACATTATTCAATTGTAGTACTACTAGTTGTGAGTCAAGTCTGATAACTATACAATGGATACCATGGGAAATAGAATCAAACAATAGTTTGATCACTACAGTATATTCAGGGATGTTATTTGTAGAGCGATGGATACAAATCCCTTGTAAACTCACTAACTCACCATTTAGATCATATATAGCCCAAGTTGTAGAAGAGAAGTTCGAGGCTAGCACCATCAACATAACCAACATATGGTTCGAGGGATGCTAAAATCTGCAAATAAAATGTAAATAGGATTAATAGAAACCTAGGAAATTAGGAAGGGAACACACTGCAAACACATTCAATCACACCTATATATAGTATGTAAACAATGCACTATGCAAAAACTCAAGCATAGTATTTGTTGAGGTACAACCCATTCCTAGGTTGCACCAAGTGAACTCCATTGAAATCAACTATCTCATAGGCCTCTTTAGAAAGAAGACATTTGCCAATGTATGAACCCAGCCACATGGGCTCAAACTTCCTTGATCCAAATTTATTAGACTCTTGATTGTATAACAAAAAAATCTCTCCTTCCGAGAAGACATGAGGCTTGACACGTCATATTTCACCTTGATATGTTTCTTATGGGCTTTATTATCCATTGTGGCATCATGTTGGGCTTCATCTCAGCACGTCAGATGTAAGATACATTCCTCTTCCGTGGCAAGGAGGAGATCAGCAGTAAGTTTGAGGGACAAAATTTCACATTCAATTAGAGAGATTTCTTCTTGAACATAAACCAATTGGAATGGCGTGAAACTGGTAGGAGTCCTAATAAAGGTTTAGTATGCCCACAAGGTTGCATAAAGAATAATATGCCAGTCCAATTTATGGACCCCTATCATACATTGAAGCATCATTTTGAGAAATTTATTAATTTCCTCCACTTGCCCATTTTCCTTAGGGTAGTATGGAGTGGAAATTTCATGGGAAAGTCCCAGTATTGTAGTCAATTTGGACATCATGTGATTGCAAAAATGTTTTCCATGGTCCGTGACTACAACCCGTGGAACATCAAACTGTGCAGTAACATGGTTGAAGAAAAATAGAGCAGTTTTTTTGTCGGTATCATTGTATGTAGGCATCATCTCGACCCACTTGGTAAAATAGTGAATTGCTATGATAATATAGCCACGCCCCTCGATCGAGTGAGGGTTACATGTCATGAAATCAATTCCCCATGTCTCAGAAGGACAAACATTGATAACATGATGCAAAGGAGTGGGAAGATCATGGGTCTTACAATCGTATATCTAGCATGCATGAGACTTTTGGATGGCGAAGATGCAATTGCGAAATATGGTGGGCCAAAAGTAATCAGCACGCAAAATCTTCTATGCAGTGGCATAACTAGATAAATGACCACCACATGCCCCATAATGGAATTCGTTTAATAATTTCTTGGCCCTCCTCATGGGTGAGGCACCTTCAAAAAACTGTATCGATACCACCGTGATAAAGAGTGTCATTGATTATAATGTAATGTTTAGCTTGATATCAGATATGTTGTTGGTCAGAGTGAGAGGTATCGGACTGGAAAGTTTGGGTCTAGAGATATATTATAATTTATCCATACCACAAGTCATATGACGAGATCAGAAACAACGACTCATATGGAATAGAATCACTAGATGTTGTTTCAGTTTCAGAAGTGGGAAGGTCGCAAATTAGATTAGTAAAAACTAAACATTTCTTCAGCTTGGATTTGATGAATTCCAAATCAAACTCTTGTAGGATGAAAATCCATTTAGATTATTTTCCCCCAACAACAGTCATGATAATATTTACATCATGGGGTTGCAATCTGAAACAACCATATTTTTGTGGAGCAATATGTAATGGAAAAATCTCTGGATAGCTTGGACAGTCACCAAAGCTAACTTTTCAACATGGGTGTACTTGAATTCAGTATCATTGAGATTCTGACTTAGTAAATGAATAGGAATGGTTTAGTTCCTACATCATCCTCCTCAACCAATACCATAGCAATGGTAGTAACTACAATGGTGAGGTACAAGAATTAATCTCATTGGTAATCTGGGGGTTATAACAAGGATGCCCAAATCAGTACATATTTCAAGGCATTGAACGCTTTTTTAGCAGCGTTGTCCCAATGGAAGGGAACCCCTTTCTTTAACAAGTGAGTAAATCCTTTGGTTAGTTCAACGTAGTTGGTAATGAAACTCTGAAGAAAGTCATCCTTCCCTTGGAGGCATTGAATATAAAGGAGGGAAGAAGGAGTAGGCAAATATATGATTGCCTGAAATTTCAACGGGTCAATACGAATTCCTTGTTTTTATACAAAATAAATTGATAAGTCAACCAAATCTTACACAAAACACACATTTGTACAGATTAAGTCAAATGTTATAATGTCTACATCATATAAATATGGCCCTAATATGCATCCATTGATCATCCTAATGTCGTGAATGAGAAGGAAAATCGTCCAAATAAGGTTGCACAATATGTTTGATGTCATGGAAGGCATAATTCATTACCCTCTAAAACGTAGCCCCAACATTCTATAATCCGAAAGGGAGTTTTCTATATGAAAATGTGACCCATAGACAAATGAATGTGGTTTTATGTTGGTTTGCTGGGATAAATTTGATTTGATTATAGCTAAAGAAGTCTTCCACAAATGAAAACTTTTCACAACCGGTACAATCATCAACAATCTGGTCGATGAACAGGGTGGGATAATTGTCCTTTAGACAAACATGATTGATGTCCCAATAATCGACACATACACAAATTGTTCCATATTTCTTCATGACAGGAACAATGTTAGACACCCAATTTGTTAAAGGTATGAGATAGATGAAACGAGTGCGTAGAAGTTTTTCAACTTCGCCTTTAATAGCAACAACCTTCTTGGGATGAATGGGGCGAAGGTGTTTTCAAACTAGTTTAGCATCAGGATACGTCTTAATTTCATGCACCACAATGTTTGGATCGATACCTAGTATTTCTTCATAAGACCAGGCAAAAACATCTCTAAATTCCTGGAATAGGGTTTATAAGTCTTGACCTCATCAGGAGAACAAGACACACTGATATGTATATTTTTGACAATGTCAAGTTTAATTAAAATGTTGAGAGGGATATTCTCTTCAATGTTTGACAATTTCTTCTCATAATCGACATCGTAGATGGATGCAAAATTCGTAGACATCTCAATAATATTAGGTTGATAAAGTTCACTAATATTTTCCTCGAAGGAATTTGGCAAGGAGGAATGATGGTGATGGTCATTCCATGGTGCGTCATCTGGCATCATGATCTCCATGATGCTCTCATCGATGGAAAATGTGCAAGAGAAAGTATCAAATCATGTACCATAATCTAAGGAACGATCAACCCAATTGATCGAAGAGGAAGAATCAGAATAAGTTGTGCAAGCCTAATATATGGCTTCATAATCAAGATGAATGGGGTTGAGTGGCATATGGTCACCAAAATTGTTGATATTAGATGATCTGGTACTACCCATGGATAAGATATCATATTAATATAGGCAAACGAAGTAGATTTGTTAAGAAGTGAGGGAGGAGGAAGTGAAAAGGTTCCCATGGGAGAGGAATCCTTAAGCAGTCCAACCTCAACATGCTTATATGGGTGAGGGGTTTCCCCCACAAGAGGGACACTTCCATTAACTGAAGAATTAGTGGAAAATAAACTAAGTTGATAAATGGCTATGTTACCACCTTTATGGGGAAAAGAAATCATTCTAAAATATGTCAAAACAAACGCAACCATGGCATAAACCCATAAACGACCCAGTAGAATATTATAATTTAGAGTTTCATTGATAACTTCAACTTCTACTAATACAATATTGCCACCTAATTATACCTATATAGAATTCAAAATCCCACACAATTTATAAGTTCTTCCATCAAAATATTTCAGAGTGGTTGGTGACTGACTTAATTGTGGAGAATCAATAGCCTTCCAGCATGACATGGACATAATACAGGTTGAGGCTCCTTTGTCCACAATAGAACAACAGATATTCTTACCACAAACAATAGCCTGGATCATGAAGGCTAATTGAGTAGGAAGTTGAGGTGTATAGTTCTCGTGGTTAAACACTACTAGGCTGGAATCCAAGGGATCAATACATCCAATTGCCGAAAACGAAGCCTTCTTTTGGGCAGGAAAATTGTGCAACACCTCAAGAGTTGACATAGTTGATGGAGCCTGAGCTAGATCCTCAACTGTGTTATATTTTGAGTAGTTCTTGCACGAGGTTTGAATGTTGATTTATGGATAATGTCTTTGGGAGGCTTAATTGTTAATTTAGTAGGTATAACATTTGAGGTAGTTTCTGATGAAGATGAGGCCGAATTAGCAGGTTGTTTAGTATCCTAACCATTCGAAGGATTCACATTAATGTACTCCTTACTTCAAGTGGCCACCATAACATGATTTCTAGGCTTAGCAGAAAAAAGCATCAAAACCAAACTAGAGGAAGTGAGATCTCAAGCAACCATATTGGTCTCCTGATTCATAAACAGATTTTTCAACACAGTGCATGTAGTGGATGATTTAAGGAATTGATTCAATTCCACCCAGTGTGGACAATCATGAGTGAAATTCTCCTTATTACAAATCAAACATGGGTAAAGAGGTTTAATCTCTTCTTCATAATACTTATTGTTTTTTTTATCTTGTAGAGCATTTCCTTTTTTCTTCTTACCTTTTCCTTTCTTCTTACTTCCTGATTGCTGGGATTTTCCTTTGGATAATTGATCAACATTGATCAGAAGTAGAAGCCACAAAAGTGGAAGGAGGGCTTTGAGTAGTAAAAACAAGAGTTTAACCACATGGTTTACTCATCGACTGCAGATTGGTAGAACCAATCACAACATTGGCAACATGTAACAATGTAAACTTTGAAATGGGAACTGATACAATTACTCATTTTGTAGAGGTAGCAAAAAAGTGACCCAATTTTGAAAAGTGGTGATGCAGAATACACTTTTTTTTCTTCAGAGCATATTTTTGGCACTTTAAATTTTCTTATGTATCAAATATAAATAATTTTTTTTTAAATGTTAGTGATTTTCATGCTAATTTTGAAATGTGTTGATGCAGCGTCAACCTTTTTTTTTAGAGGGCTTATTATTGACACTTTAAATTTTTTGATGTATTAAGCGTAGATATGGTTTTTTTAAATATTAGTGATTTTCAAGCTGATTTTGAAATGTGTTGATGCAGCATCAACCTTTTTTTTAGAGGGCTTATTTCGACACTTTAAAATTTTTTATGTCACTTTTTTTTTGAAATCATGATTACTTAACAAACTTTCTAGTTATCTTATTTTTCTTTTTTTCAATGTTGATTACTTTTTTTCCCATGGGAAAAATCATAATTTATTAATAAAAGGAAATTACATTTTGTAGATGCATAAATCCATATTTAGATCATATCCAAGACATGACTATCATCATCAATAGCGATAAAAAAAAATGTTGCCTTGATCCACACAGGGAGGCAACAATATATATAAAACTGTAAAACCCACAATATATAAAAACTAAGAAGTCCTTCATCTGATAAATATATACACAAAACAATAATTTTCATATGCCAACAGAAAATTATGCAATTATATCCATAAATGGCCAGTGGTAGTATTGATAGTGATATCCATCACGCAGTTCCCAAATCATCTAGATGCTTGGCTCCCCGATCGCAGCTTCTTTGGATAGGATGTCAGCAACCCCGTTCCGCTCCTTGAAAATGTGTTTACATGTAAAGGAGTCAAATGATGAAATAAATCTCAGAGTTTCATCCAGAATATGACTCAAAGAAAAAGTAGAGCATCTAGATGTTCTATTCAGCCAGTCACAAATGATTTTGGAGTCCCCAAATAATTGTATGTCTTTGTAATTTTTCTCCAAAGTAAATTGTATGAGATTTTTTGCAGCTAGTAGTTCTGCAAAATTATTAGTGCCTCTTTTGAAACCCATGAGCATGCTGAAAGAAGGATGATGGTTGATATGTGTAATATCTCCCCCACTACATGTAGTATACGTTGGAGGGATAATATGGGGTACAAAGGGAGGTACCCAAGGGAATAATGTAATAATGGGATGGGCCATAGTAATAAATAAGGTGGTTAACCCGTACCATGTAAGGGACCACAACTAGTTAGCAATAACGTAATAAGCCCATGGTATTAGATAGATGGTATTGAGGGAACCATGGCAATGACCCATGGTATTGTATGTATGAGGCCTATATAGAGGCTACAGACTCCCTATTGAGAGGTGTGAAGGAATATTGTATGAACAAGCATATGGCTTGTGGAGTGTTCTCCTTCCTTAAGGAGTGAATGTATGGTGTTGCCCTACCTTAGAGATTTGATCAATAAAGAAGCATTTCTATCTATTTCTATCTTATTATTTCTGGGTTTATCTCTATTTCTCATATATTTTCAGATCAGTTATATAACAAGTGGTATCAGAGCCAAGTTATAATGTGTAGTAGGTGGATTGTCACCCCTCTTTATCTGTCATGTAGGGTTTGGTGTCCCTGTGGTTAATTCTTTGCCATCTTGTTGGTTGTTTTCTTGTAGGGTGATGTGGGTGGTGATATGCTAAAGTGTTAACCAACAGTGTATCTTTCTTTAATTCGCCACCTAATGGAGCCTGATTGGTATCAGGTACATGTTGTGGTGCCTGTTGTTGTTTCTTATCTTCCAATATTACTTCAACCAATGAGTCCTCATCTAATGTAACATTTTTTGCTTCAGCCTCCTTGGACTCTACCTATTTTTCTAGTACCTAGTTTGATGTTTGTGTTTGGTTGTCGACCATCAATGGCTCATCATCTGATATGTCAGTCCCTGGAACATCTTCTGCTTCAGCCTCCTTGGACTCTACCTATTTATTGATGGAAATATCCTGCAATGTAATTGTCTTCTTTTTATACTAGAGCTTCAGGAATTTCTACTGCACATTAATATTTATAGTACCCATCAATTCCATCCAAGGGTATCCCAAAACAACATCCTCATTAGCCATATATGAAGCATAAAAATCAGAATGCAATACATACTTGTCCATAGAAACCTTCAAATCTTTATAAACTTGAACCTGCTCATTATTAACTTGTGTGTGCTCCATGTGTTTTGCTGCCACTTGTAATTTTTTTGCCAAATTGACATTTATGAGATTTTGTTTGCAACTAGGATTTATAGACACAATGATCTTCTCCTTCTGAATCAATCCATGAACATGCAATAAGGATATACTAGCAGGAAATAACCCCACATGTTTCTCCTTATCTTATTTTCTATCATGAGACCATTTTTCTAAAAGAATTTCTTCTATTTTTTCATGAGGAAGTCGCACCACTGAATTGTCAAGTGAGTCCCACCATTTAGCAGCCTCATCTTTTAGATTAAATAGCAGGTGACTTGTCCAAAATTGTTTGCATTGAGATTTGTGATATTTTTATAAATTCTTCAATAGTAGGACCCTTATAGTTCCCTATAAAGAATTCCTTGCTAGAAGCCATGAAGAAGGTTTGGAAAAAAATTCACATACTTGGCTAAAATTTGAAATGGCCACAATTCCGTCAATATTGCTCAGAATCCCTATTATGACCTGTTTTGGAAAACAGAACAACCATTCTGCATCTTCCCATGTGGTAGAAATCTCAATCTAGGCACTGGAATTTCAGATCCATGCTGCAATTGTCTAGTTGTCACCAAAAAAAAAAAAAAAATCCTGAAAAAGGAGCCGATTTTAAATCAGCGATATCTCCCTCATCCAGACTTCGATTCGACAATTTTTTTTTTTGAAATTGGGTATTTTTTCACAAACAATTCAGATCTACAATTAGATTCTATGGATTTTGCACCAGAATGTACATATATGCTCTGCAAACTTGCTGCCCCGAAAAATGTATGCAACCCAACTGATTTTTAAATCAGCAATATCTCCCTCATCCAAACTCCGATTCGGCCGAATTCTTTTTTTCAAATTGGGTATTTTTTCACAAGGAACCCAGATCTACAATTATATTCTATAGATTTTGCACCAAAACGTACATATTTGATCTAAAAACTCACCGCCCCAAAAAATTCCTGCAAAAAAAAAAAATTCTCCACTTTGCCCAAAAAAGTGTTCTGATACACTTGTTATAGATCTGATTCAAAAATATAAGATAATACAAATATACCCAAGAAATAACAAAATTTGAATATAGAAATGCTTCTCTTTATTAATACCAAACCCTTAAGGTAGGGCAACATCATATATTCACTCCTTAAGGAAGGATAACACTCCACAAACCATATGCCCGTTCATACAATAATCCTTGACATCTCTCATTAGGGAGTCTCTAGCCTTTATATAAGCCTCATACATACAATACCATGGGTCATTACCATGGTTTCCTCAATACCATCTATCTAATACCATGGGCTTATTACATTATTTCCAACTCCTAGTGGTCCCTTACATGATATGGGTTAACCACCTTATTTATTACTATGGCCCATCCCATTATTACATTATTCCTTTGGGTACCTCCCTTTGTACCCCATATTATCCTCCCTAGGTATACTACATCGCACCCAGTCTCCTGTGCGACCCCATCAAAATAAGCCCATGGCTTGCTATGATCAATATGTTCAGGTATAATATTCCTGGGCCTCTGTGGGGGTTGGTCATCCGGGATGAGGGTGTAGTTGGCCAAAACCTTGGCAGCAGTAATAGACCAGCGAGGTGGTGAGTTCTGGAAAATTAAGTGATTTCGAGTGATCCAAATAGCCCAGCATATCAGAAGGGATAGATTGTGTTGCTTAGGAGCAAAAGCGGAGGTATACCAGGTCTGCCAAGCCTCAATAATAGTTATGCCAACCCATATACTTGATGGAGCAACAACAAGAATAATAATATCCCACAATTTTCGGGCTTTTGTGTAGTCAAGGAACAGGTGTTGAACAGATTCATTATCACTTCTGCAAAGGTAACACCAATGAGGGCCATAATGTGCTCACTTGAGGAGGTTATCACTTGTAGGTATTTTGTTCCACAAGGTTGTCCACATTAGCATCCGAGACCTGGGGGGGCCTTAAGCTTCCAGAGATGCCTCCACCAATCTGCAATGATCTAAGGTCTTCTAGCTTCTGTCAAGGCCAAGTAACCATCTTTGGGGGAGTATCTCTCAGATTTAGATAGGGCCCAAATTACCTCATCATCGCCTTCAGTGATGTGAATGTGAACATCTGTAAGTTCCTGAGTATAATCCTCCCATAGCTGTACCCATTGAGGAGGGATATGTAGATGAAGTGCTTTTCCAAGCCTGTTGCAAGAAAGTGGTATTATCATCATCTGTAATATGAGCTATATGAGTAGAATTGTGATTTTGAAGGTGATGAATGAGCTCATTAGGTAGTTTATGCATGTTCTTGCAGCCAATCCACGAATCAATACCAATGCGAACTTTATTTCCTGAGTGGACTCTCCAAGTAATACCTGCTCTGATAGGATTCAATGCCTTAATAACTGCCTTCCAGATAATAGAAATCCCAGATGTACATCTGTGTGGTTGCCTAATCCAATCCATAATATGCATCGGGGCGATGTATTTTGCAAAAATAACCTTCAACTAAAGGTTGTTAGCTAATACAAGGTGCCAACCAAGCTTAGTAGCCAGAGCAGACGAGAAGTCCTTGAGTTTTTTTAAGCCCCATCCCCCCACTTCTTTAGTAAATTAAGGGCATCCCAATTTACCCAAGCAAAATTCTTGCCTTGCAAGCTAACCTTCCAGATAAATTAGCAGCAGAGGGATTATATCCTAGTAAGGATGCCCCTAGGAATCCATGCTAGAGACATCCAATAAATAGGTGTGACTTCTAGGACACTCTTGATGAGGGTGAGTTGACAAGCACGAGATAGATATTTTAGGTACCAGATATTGATTCTTTTTTCCATCTTTGAGATGAGCCAAGTCTAGTCGGCGATCTTGTAGCCCAAGGGCTTTAACTTCTACCCCAGATATTTCAGACCTTCTGCCAGGCTCAGTTGAGTAAATGAGAAGTGTTGAAGTGAAAAAAGGATCTGGTGTGGTGTGCATTCCGTTGTTGTCAACGTAGATTTTGTATCATTTATCAACATATCAGTAGCCATTTGAAATAGGGAGAAAGAGGCTTTGATGAAGTTAAGATTACCAATGCTGCCATTGAGAAATATCAGGACATCATCCAAAAAAAATAGATGTGTTAGCATACAACTGTCTGATATCTTTATGCCCTGTAATCTGCCTCTTCTATGTTCATCCTTTATGAATCTGCTGAGGCCCTCCATGACAAGAAGGAAGAGTATAGGTGACAGTACACATCCCTGCCGCAAACCTCTTTCAGAGAAGAAAAAGGGGGGATGAACTTCCATTAACCAGAATGTTGAGGGGAATGTTAGTTATACAACTCATAATCCATTTGATGAATATGAATGGAAAACCCAGATGGGTTAAAAGCATTCTAATGTATAACCAATTAACTCTGTCAAAAGCCTTAGATAAATCAACTTTTAGAATCATACCTTTGCATCTCCTGATATGTAGAGTATGTAATACTTCATGTGCATTACCCACTGCCTCATGGATTTGTCGATCTTGTACGAAGGAAAATTGTTCCGGTGAGATGTGTTTGGATAGAATGGGCCACATCTAGTTGGCAATGATCTTTGCAATAATCTTGTAAATGTAGTTGCAGAGTGAGATAGGGCGATATTCTTCATAGGAGACTAGGTTATCCATTTTCGGGATGAGTGCTATGAAGGTAGAAGTGATGGATGCTGCTATATTTCCGATGTTTCTAGTATCCTCAACAACTTTTAGCAAATCTTCACCTATGATGTCAAAAAAATCCAAGTAGAACTCAATTGACCATCCATTAGGTCTTGGGCTTTTGTCTTTTTTAAACCACTTCAGGGTGGCCTCCAACTCTTCCAGAGTAACTTCTTTGGTCAGGTCCCCTTCCTCCTCTTGATCTACGAACCTCAAAAAAAGTTGTGCCACTTTAATGATGTCTAATAGATTTGCTTTCCGCGAGGCACTATAAATTCGTTTGAAATGAGAGGTTGCCAACTCAGCCAGTTGTTGAAATGTGTTGACAACATGTCCCTGTTCATTTTGAAGCTGCCAAATAGTATCGATTGCCTTCTTTCCATTAGTGAACTTATGATAGAATTTGTTATTTGCATCCCCATCCTTCATCCATATTGCCCTACTTCTTAATCACTAGACTTCTTCACGATCCTTAAGGATTTTCCCTCTAGCAGAGTACAGGGATGTGATCTTCTCCCTGTGTTCAATAGAAGTGAATAATCCTCTGTGATCATTTTCAAAGACAAATAACTAAGATTCTGTCTGTCGCAGGGAGTGTTCATCTAGGGTCCTTTTGTTGTGAGCCCATTGTTTGGACATTTTCTTCAACTCTATAAGATTTTGAATAAAACCATTTGTGATATTACCCCCAGCCCCAAGAGGGTTTGCTTTCCAGTATTCAGAGACCATGTTGATATAAGATTCTTCCCTGAGCCAAGCAGAGAAAAATTTAAAAGGTCCCTTGGGCTTTGTTCTACCCCCTTCAATATGCATATAGATGGGAAGATGATCAGAGATCCCCCCAGATCCAACCCATTGTTTGATCTGAAAACCTAGATCAAGTACCTTCTCTTTGACCAAGAAGCGATCAAGTTTGCGAGCCAGACCATGTTCCCCTGTCCTGTTATTCCTCCAGGTAGCTTGTAATTTAGCTGAAGGGATATAAATCAACTGATGTGAATCCAGGATGGATGAGAAATAATCAGATAGAGAGTCCCTATGTGCTCTATGTCCCCAAGACTCAACATGACCAATGGAAAAATTGAGATCCCCTCCAAGAATCAGATGGTCTGCCAAAAACAGATCGAATCTAGGAGGTTTTCCCAGAAATCAGGTTTGTTTTGACAAGGTCCATATATATTGAAAATCTGGAAATTCATTCCCAGGTCCACTGAATGAATGTCAACACAAATATGACAAGCCCCTCCCCAACAATTGAGCAGCTTAATAGAACGGGAGTTGTATCCCAAGGCAATACCCCTAGATCTTTCGTGTGCAACCAATCCAATAAATAACCACCCAGGAAACATATTTTGAAGGGTATGGGAAATGACAGTAGCAGGACCAAGAGTCTCCTGTAGAAAGATTATATCATGCGAGTTGGTTGTAATTAACCAATAGAGTGCTAGTTTTTTGTCAGGCCTAGCAAGCCCCCGGAAATTGAAGGAGATGATCTTCATGGAGGGGGCTCAGAGGGGGTTTCTTTGGCTCTAAGTACCCAGGTATAGTGGATTGTTTGCCCAAAGCAGAGGGTCTTCCCCTATGGAGCTTATGCAGAGGGGGGGAAGGAATGATATCAAGCCTGACATGGTCCAAAGCCTATCTCTTGGATTTTGAGCATGTCAGATAACCAGTTACAGGGGGTGCCTGAAGGCAAATGTTGATTACTTAAAAAAGCAAA
>APFE030388266.1:25305-50117 GCA_000404065.3 Pinus taeda | reverse complement strand
ACAATAAGTCAAAGAAAACATATAAATAAGAAGGAAATAATATTACTAATAAGTACTAAAAACAGAGAAAAAATAATTAAAAAGCTAAACATTAAATTTAAATGGAATATGGAGGAACTAGTTAGTTTAAAAAAAAAAATATGTTTATACACTAAATTTAAATGTAATATGTATAATCAAATTTTATTTAATTTTACGTGTTTATTGTTCTATTGTTTTTTAGTTACTAAAAAAAGGGGATATATGAACAAACCTCATGGGGACAAAAAATAAAAACCAAAGAGAGGAGAAGGAAAAACGGAAGGAAGCTAAGAGGAAAAGGCTAGAATCTGGAAACTATTGATTTTCCAACCGTCATCCCTATTAAGATTACTAGGATGCCTCTCAATTTCAACGGCTTCCCTAAATTTATGGTGATGAAAGTGAGAAATCTTCGCAATGACCTTCGCCTCCTCAATGCATATATGATGATTGGTCTTCTCATCATGTTCTGCTAAGGCCGAAGAGTGGGTCCTTCCATGCTTGATATTAGCAGCATGTTCCTTAATCCTTTGATTAATGGATCGGCATGTTTCACCAATGTATGATGTTCCACAGGAGCATGGGATTATATAAACTTCTTTCATATCCTTAGGGTCCACAGGGTCTTTATCCAATTTTAAGGAACTTCTTATAGTGTTAAGGAGTCGAAAGGTTGAGGAAACACTGTGCTTCTTAAGGATTCTAGCAATCTTGTCAGTTGTCCCTTAGATGAAGGGGAGGTGAGCTCCATAACTCTGATCATTAGGGTCTTTCTTAGCCTTAGGGTTCTTACAAGCTTTGAGGAAAGCTTTAAGGCCTTGTTTCTTACTATAACTGTTATTGACAAAAACCTCCAAGAGGTGGGATTTCTCCTTCGAAAGATGGTCGACATCGAAAACCCTCATAGCACGCGTAGCTAGAGTGCAAAGAACTACCAACTTTTGAGCAGGGAAATGATGGGACCTGGCATGAAGATATTGCTCAGTATGGGTTTTCTTTCGAAATACCTAATGGGAAAATGAGCCATCCTCTTTCTTAGAAATGAAGACATCTAGGAAAGGAAGGAAACCATTAACTTCTTTCTCCATGGTAAACTTAATGGAGTTAGATTGATTATTGAGATGATGAAAGAAGAGATCCAAATTATCTGGACCATGTTGCCAAATAGAGAAAGTATCGTCTACAAATCTCTTCCAAATTTTGGGTTTAAACAATGCGGAGGCTAAAGCTTTGGATTCAAAATATTCCATAAAAAGGTTAGAAACAATGGGGGACAGGGGTGAGCCCATGGCCATACCACAGGTTTGTTCACAAAACTCACCTTCAAAACAGAAGAAAGTGGAAGTAAGTCATATCTTGACTAATCTAGCGGTGTCGGGATTAGTAAGGCGAAAGATGACATCCAAGGTTTCTTTGATGGGGATATTACTATACAAGGAAACAACGTCGAAGCTTACCAGAATGTCTTCAGGGGCAAAATTCACATCCCTTAACTCACTGAGAAACGACTCCATGAGGCCAACGAGTGGCTTAAGCTTTGAGGCAAGATATTTAGCTAAAAGGTAGGTTTTCCCACCTATGGTGTTGACGATGGGTCTAAGGAGGACTCCCTCCTTATGGATTTTCAGAAGTCCATAGATCTTGGGGGTGATGGGGTTACTCTCGATGAGCTTATGGTTGAAGGAGCTAACTGAGCTACAGTATTTTATAGCTAGAGCCACCAATTTAGAGATCCTTTTTAAGGGATTCTTATCAAGTTTTTGGTAGCTACCACTATTCTCCAAGTGATCCAACATCTTCTTCCGATAATCCACCTTATCAAGGATAACATCGGCCCCGTCTTTGTCATCCTTCAAGACCAAAATGCCTTGGTTCCTGTTCAAAGATTTTAGGGCCTCAATTTCTTCCTTAATGATGTTATTCTTTGGGGGTTTAGCTTTCCTACGAATAACAACACAGTCATGCCTAATAATCTCTTTAGTATTATTAGGCATACCCGATAATACTAAAGAGATTATTAGGCAAGAGTATGTTGTTATTATTAGGAAAGCTAAATCCCCGAAGAATAACATCAACAAGGAAGAAATTGAGGCCCTAAAATCTTTGAATAGGAACCAAGACATTTTGGTATTGAAGGCTGAAAAAGGTGGGGCCATTGTTATACTTGATAAGGTGGATTATCGGAAGAAGATGTTGGATCACTTGGAGAATAATGATAGCTACTGAAAAATTGATAAGAATCCCTTAAAAGGGGTCTCTAAATCGGTGGCTCTAGCTATAAAATCCTGTAGCTCAATAGCTCAATTAGCTCCTTCATTGATAAGCTCATCGAGAGTAACCCCATCACCCCTAGGATCTATGGAATTCTAAAAATCCATAAGAAGGGAGCCCCCCTTAGACCCATCGTCAACACCATAGGTGGGCCAACCTATCTTTTAGCTAAATATCTTGCCTCAAAGCTTAAGCCACTCGTTGGCCTCACAGAGTCATTTGGTAAAGACTCCTCATCGTTTTTCAATGAGTTAAGGGATGTGAATTTTGACCTTGGAGACATTCTAGTAAGATTCGATGTTGTTTCCTTGTATACTAGTATCCCCATCAAAGAAGCCTTGGATGTCATATTTTGCCTTACTGATCCTAACACCGCTAGATTAGTCGAGATATGAATTACTTCCACTTTTTTCTATTTTGAAGGTGAGTTCTATGAAAAAATCTGTGTTGTGGCCATGGGCTCACCCCTGTCCCCCATTGTTGCTGACCTTTTTATGGAATATTTTGAATCCAAAGCTTTAGCTTCAAAATTGTTTAAACCCAAACTTTGGAAGATATTTGTAGACAATACTTCCTCTTTCTGGAAACAAGGTCTGGATAAGTTGGATCTCTTCTTTCATCATCTCAATAATCAATCTAACTCAATTAAGTTTACCATGGAGAAAGAATTTAATGGTTTCCTTCCTTTCCTAGATGTCCTCATTTCTAAGAAAGAGGATGGCTCATTTTCCCATTAGGGATTTTAGAAGAAAACCAATACTGAGCAATATCTTCATGCCAAATCCCATCATTTCCCTGCTCAAAATTTGGGGGTTCTTTCCACTCTAGCTACATGTGCTATGAGGGTTTCTGATGTTGACCATCTTTCGAAGGAGAAATCCCATCTCTTGGAGGTTTTTGTCAATAACGGTTACAGTAAGAAACAAGGCCTTAAAGCTTTCCTCAAAGCTTGAAAGAATCCTAAGGCTAAGAAAGACCCTAATGATCGAAGTTCTGGAGTTCACCTCCCCTTCATCCAAGGGACGACTGACAGGATTGTTAGAATCCTCAGGAAGCACAGTGTTCCCTCAACCTTTCGACCCCTTAACACCATAAGAAGTTCCTTAAAATCGACTAAAGACCCTGTGGACCCTAAGGATATGAAAGGCATTTATATAATCCCGTGCTCGTGTGGAACATCATACATTCATGAAACAGGCCGATCCATTAATCAAACGATTAAGGAACATGCCGCTGATATCAAGCATGGAAGGACCTGCTCTTCGTCCTTAGTAGAACATGCTGAGAAGACCAATCATCATATATGCATTGAGGAGGTGAAGGTCATTGTGAAGATTTCCCACTTTCATCACTGTAAATTTAGGGAAGCCATTGAAATTGAAAGGCGTCCTAGTAATCTTAATAGGGATGACGGTTGGAAAATCAGTAATTGTTGGATTCTAGCCCTTTCCTCTTAGCTTCCTTCTATTTTTCCTTCTCCTCCCTTCAGTTTTTATGTTTTTCCCCCATGAGGTTTGTTCATTTATCCCCTTTTTTTAGTAACTAAAAAACAATATAATAATAAACAAGTAAAATTAAATAAATTTTATTATTATTATTATTTCTAGTAACTAAAAACAATAGAATAATGAACAAGTAAAATTAAATAAAATTTGATTATATAATATTACATTTAAAATTTATTGTATAAACAATTTTATTTATTTTAACTAACTATTCCTCATATTCCATTTAAATTTAATGTTTAACTTTTTAATTATTTTTCTCTTTTTAGTACTTATTAGTAATATTATTTCCTTCACTTATATATATGTTTCTTTGACTTATTGTTGTTTTACTTGATTATTTTTCTTTTTCCTATATTTTATGGGTCAAGTTAGTTAGATATTATTATATTTATTAGTGTTTCAAATAAAATATATAAATAAATAAGTAGATATACTAATTTTAATAATAATAAATTAGATATCATTTTGTGGGATTCAACTGTGTTAAGAAAGTCATTCATCTATGACCATTTCCATGAGAGATAGTCGCAACTAACTAATTTCTCATGATTTTTGAATAGTCTAGTTAGCACTCATTGCATCGGGTGATGCTCACAGGGGTGAAGAAGTGGGATTGAAACCACTGAAATGAATCACATAGCGCCAATCATCACTTCTGGGGCTTGCACCCAGTAACCAGAACTTCCTGGGAGGTCACCCATCCCAAATCGCCTATAGCTCAAGCGCGCTTAACTGTGGAGTTTTCCCCACAATCAAGCCCACTTAGCTTGCTACCCCATTTGCAAAACCTTAGCCAATATTGTGCTTCATGAACCATTCAAGTAGATCTCCACCATTCAATACATCTCTGATCCAACGGTCAACATTAACTCGAATATATAAACTGTCACCAATTCTCCACCGTCGATCTGCACGTAGCGGATCTCATGCCCACATTTTATGTCGGTCGGACAATTTATACAGGGATTAATTGTCCGATAAAATGGTTTCCCTGTCCACCTTGTGCTACGTGTCGAAGGGTGAATGGGATTGGGTGATCACCATCAAATACCACTTACAGTCCTTCTGCGACATGAAATACCATGCACTGTTTCGAAACCGCTTCCGTGATCCAACGGCCACGATTGATTGCAATCTAACGGCTACGATTTAATCGCATATCCTAGAGTCGCATTCCTGCAATCCAGGCTTTGTCCGCTCTAAAGAGCCGACTCGATCAGTCTTTTAGACCTAATAAAGTATAGTTCCTCGTCTATAAATGGTTCAAGTCCGCATTCCAAATCCGACTATGTTTTGTGCTCATTTTTAGTGTAAAATGGGTTTTTCTCTTGTGGGACCAAATCTATGTAAAAAGACTCGCCGACACACCTCAAACAATGATATTTAAAAGAAAGGCCCCGACTTCTATCAAACATATGTTTAGGCATTTAAACACAACAAAACTAAGGAATAATCACCCGACCTGAATGCAAAGAATCTGAAAGCATACAAGGGTTTCTGCAGACCCGATAAGCAATCATAAACACAACAATTTCATTCATTCAATAGAAAATTATCATAGAGTCTCGCCTTGGCTGATTACATGAATTAAAAGACCTCTATTTCAATTACAATCCACACAGTATTCTACTCTCCTGAATCTTTCCTCTTTGGCCTGATTCTACAAATTAGTGGCCTCTGCTCCTAACCTACCCGTAGGCTTACAATTTCCTCATGAATCCTCTCTCTCTGTCTCTCGATCCCCCTTCCAGAAAATAAATGAAATTACATATATGTTCTATCTAACAGTTTCCTTCCACAAATGAATGAATTCACTATATTTAAATCAAATCCTACTCTAACTAATCAATATAGGTAATTGTCTTGATCTCCACACAGGGAGGATCATTTGCCATTTTATTCCCAATTCTATTCAGAATTAGGCAACAAATTAACCACTTACATAATTTGAAATTAATACAATTAAACAACCAAGTCTTCCTCCAAACTTTCATTAGCCACAACATGTGACCACAACATCACATTTTTGGCTAGGTCTAGATTCTCTTGCATCAAACTCCCAAGGTTAAAAATAATCATGATCTCCTGATCATGTGCTTCTGATCTGTGTCCTCCTGGATCCCATACTTTGTTCGATAGTGTGTCCTTGGTTACTGCTGTTGTTTGTTGTCCTTCAAGTCTCCATACTTTATGCTGCATTGTTCCATTAGCTATGCTCTCATTATCTACTGTTGTCTTCTTCATATAACTTACTGCTTTTTTCTCATCATCATAATTTATATTAGGCTTCCACACTTTAATTTGCAATTTACCATTACCTTCACCTGTACCATTCTTTCTAGCCAATCTTCCTTTCTCCTTTTTTCCTCTATTTAGTTTATTGGAATGTTGTCGTAAGAGTCTCCACAACTCATCAATTTCTTTGTCCACATCACTACTCAGATGATGAATACTATTCTTCTACAACTGATTGTGTTCTTGAATAAGAACATCATAATCCATGTGCCAATATTTTTCCATATACATTTCTGAAATGTACAAATACCTTCTCCATTGATCCCCTACAATAATTCTAGTTCCTTCTTTTGGTTTCTCATTGATGGCTTCACCTCTTCTTACTTCAATTCTTAGTATACTTGCAATTTCACAAATTTCTTGAAAACTAAGAATTCTTCCTTCTTGCTTAGATACTTGGAATACTCCTTCTTCTAGTAACTTAATTTCTGCACCCTTAAGGATCATGGCATCATACTTGTCTGCTTCTTATATGTCATCTTTGGCCTCTTCTTCATCAATAACTCCCTGTACCACAATAGTATTCTTGTTACTATCATCCCTTGAACTCATCTCTAGTTCAAAAATTCCACATTGTAATTTCAACATCATTCCATCTTTCTGAGACATTATGATCTGATCCTTCCTTACTTCGATCTGATCTTCAAAATCAATTTCTTGTTTCAAATTCACTTCACATTACCTTGTTCCTGGATATAAATCTTCACCAAAATCAATCAATTCATTAAAGACAAAGGCTTTACCTTGTCTCCTCATTATGTCAACATTTCTGACATCTTCTTTCCCATATTTGTCATTCATGACAACTTCTTCATTCTCATTCTATTCCGGTTGTACAATCTGATCACTTATCCTTTGGTTTCCTTGCCTTTTCTTCAAAAACATGACTCATGACACAAATCTCCCATCTCATTTGGAATTTCTCCCAAAATCTCTGCACAATCTTTACTAACTTCATTTTCTGAAACATCTATCTTTAGTCCTTTACTCTGGCTTTCTTCAAGGTCAATAATCTTCAATAATTGTTTAATATCTACAAAGTCTTCTATATCAACCTTCAGTAGCTATTCTCCTTTGGCTCCAGTCTTCAATAGTTGTCTAATATCTGCATAATTCACTACAGCTAAGTTTACAACCACTCTTTCCCCTGCATCAGAAGAGTATGTCAATTTCCTTCTTCTCACTTCTGAAAAATCATATCTTTTCTTTTCCCTTCACTTGTGAAAAAATTCAATAGTTGCCTTACTTCAGTGTATCCTACATTTACACACAAAATATTAGTTTCAAAACTATGAAACATCAAGGTCTTATCAAATAATTTCATCATCAACTCTTCCAATTGACTCCCACTTCCTGAATACACCATAAGATTCTCCATTTTCTTTGTATTAGCTTCATTAGTTTTCTTGAGAAAAATCTTTATTCCATATTCATATGAATGGATCACTTCCTTTCCAAACATTCCTTTGATCTCAATAATTCCTTTACCATCCTCCTTTTGACTTATCCTTTGGATGCCATCTAACTGGACATCTTCCTTCACTTGACTATAACCTTTCTCTTTATTCTTCATATGAATGTGAGTGGTCATCTCTTCACTTGTTGATATGACAGTTTCTAGTAACTGCTTGTTTTCCCTCAAGTTTACATAACCTGCAAACACATAACAACTTTTAGTTTTCAAAATACAATACCTTTCATCCTCTTTTGATGCTTCAACCACCAATCTTCCATCATAGAACTTCTGGATTTTAGCAGATCATTCTTGATGTGACTCCATTTCTTTGAGTCTCTCCTTATTTAAAAGATCAATATGAATTTGTTCAAGTTTCCTGAACTCGTTCATCAGCTTGCCATTCCACCTCTATTTCAATAGCTTCCACTTGACCCTTTTCTTCATTCTCCATCTGTATCTTTGATCTTCACTTGCCTTTCTTTGTACTACCAGACTAATCTCTTGTTCTTCATTCTGTTGCCAGTTGCTATACTTCTACAATCCACTACCTTCCTCAAATTCATTCTCATGTTGTTGATCATCTCTTTTAAATTGTTGGTTCCTTCCATCTTCATCTTGTTGAATTAATACTTTTGTCTCCTTCATGTCTCTAAGGACATAACTTCCTTGTTGTTTCTGATCTTTCATCTCACCTTCAAATAATCTATGCTCAATTTATCTGATTTCAGCATCATATTTATTAATGTTGTCTTCCATACCTACAGTCACATCATTAATTGAAGAGTCTAAACATTTACTTAACTCTATAAATGTTAGAGGCAGTTCATCCTTATCATGCATAGTAACCATTTCCTTTTCTTTATCAGGTTCTGAAAGCTTCATTTCTCCTTCGGGTTTCTTGATCAGTCTTTCCAGGAATTCTATTTCCATATGAAATCTCTCTAGAAATTCACGACAACTTCCATTCTCAGCTTCATTCTTTTTTTGGCAATCCTCCTGAGTTATCCTATTTTCTGCATTATCATATTGCAAATTTCTTTCATCAATTTCATCAGAAAAATTCATTTTCTTACCTTCTTGGAATACCACTATAGCATTTTCATTAGACTTCTGGACTATATCAACCTCATATGACTGTTTCACACCAAATAGAATTTCATCTATGAACTCTTTCTCTTGCACTAAATCAGTACCTTCTTCCTCTAAAAGGCATTCTCCATCATACTTCACCTCAAGAGCTTCATTCCTATTGGTGACAGTTTCACCAGATTGTCCATCATCCTCTGCATGTCGTGCAAACATACAAAAACTATGAGAATTAAAATCACAAGGCTCCATTGCCTCATCTACTTCCATTGTCATCATATCTTCTAATTGTTCTGAACTATGCCAATAGTCCATGAGATCTTCAGTTGATCTCCCATTATCCTCTTCACCCAACATTTCACCTTGTTCTGGTCTACAAACGGAAACTTCCATTTCTACCTCTGCCTTTCTGAGGTTTTCCATCAACCACTTTACCTGTTCTTGTTGCAGCCTTCTCTGCAACATAGGCCACTTCACTAGCTTCCTCTTTAAGACCCAACCTTGTCTTTAGTTCTCCTCTAGCAGCATTACTAACACATCGAGTTCTTCTCTTATCTTAGCTATTTCCTTGTCAATCTTTGCTTGACTCATATGTTTCTTATGGATTGTTTGAGCATCCTTCTCCATCATCTTGTAGCCTTCTTCTGAACCTTCCATATGACTTTCCATAGCCATCTTCTCTTCTATGTGAGCTCTACACCTACAACCAATCAACTTCCTTCTAAGTTGATATTCTCACCAAGCTTCTCCTCTGCCTAGTCTTCAAGTCCTCTTTCCTTAGAACTTGCACTGAGCAATCTTGCTCTCTCTCTTTGGTTGATCCACTCATTTCTCTTAAGGACTCCTCTATCCCTGTCTATTCCAAGCCTCAGCTAGAATGAAGTTCTGCTACAATCTCTAAGAACTTCCAAAAGTTCTTCTACAGTCTTACTGTTGTAGTCCTGTGCCCAACATTGTCATTCATTCAACTGCTGCAACTTTCATACCTTTTGTATCATAAATCTTCATAAGCAAGGTCACAGGAAAATTTCTTCCCTTTTCTTGCTCTGATACCAAAAAATATGCAACCATAAGGCTGCTACACCCTCACACCTTATCGGGATCAATTCACCCTACAAACCTTCAAAGCTTCATACCCACATATGCATATTGGAAGCGTAATTAGGTGCTTTTCCCTTAAAATCGAAACCACTTAAGCTATCGGGGCCATTACACTATTGGAAGTGTTTTATATCGCTTCTGGCCTTAAAAACTCTGATCAACGCTTTTTATCAGAAATATATGAATACACAAAAACAAGGAAATACATGGGAAAAACTCGCTCCACTCATATACCCAAAACTCAAATATTATACATCTGCGTTAATATATATCAGCGGATCCATCCTTTGGAATATCGCCTTCCTATTGTGTGCTCTAATCACCGATTCCCAATCGGTTGATCTCCATCGTTCAATACATCTCTGATCTAATGGTCAACATTGACTCAAATATTTAAATTGTCGCCAATTCTCCACTGTCAATCTATGCATATCAGATCTGACAGCTCACATTTTATTTAGGGTGGACAATTTATACGAGGATTAACTGCCCGATAAAACGGCTTCCCTATTCACCTCGTGCTATGTGTCGAAGGGTGAATGGGATCAGGTGATCATCATTCAATACCACTTGTAGTCCTTCCACCACTCAAAATACCATGCACTGTTTCGAAACCACTTCCGCGGTCCAACAGCCATGGTTGATCGCAATCTAATGGCTATGATTTAATCGCATATTGCATAGTCGCATTCCTCCAAACCAGGCTCTATCCCCTCTAAAGAGCCAACCCGATCACTCTTTCGGACCCGATAAAGTATTGTTCTTCATCTATAAACGGTTCAAGTCTAAATTCCAAATCTGACTATGTTTTGTGCTCATTTTTAGTGTAAAATTGGTTTTTCTCCTGCGGGACCAAAACTATGTAAAAAGACTCATCGACATGCCTCAAACAATGATATTTAAAAGAAAGGGCCCGACTTTTATCAAACATACGTTTAGGCATTTAAACACAACAAAACTAAGGAATAATCACCTGGCCTGAATGCAAAGAATCTGAAAGCATACAAGGGTTTCTGTAGACCCAATAATCAATCATAAACACAACAATTTCATTCATTCAATATAAAACGATCAAAAAGTCTCGCCTTGGCTGATTACATGAATTAAAATATGTCTATTTCAATTACAATCCACACACTATTCTACTCTCCTGAATCTTTTCTCTTTGGCCTGATTCTACAAATTAATGGCCTCTGCTCCTAACCTACCCGTAGGCTTACAATTTCCTCATGAATCCTCTCTCCTGTCTCTCGATCCCCCTTCCAGAAAAGAAAGGAAATTACATATATGTTCTATCTAACAGTTTCCTTCCACAAATGAAGGAATTCACTATATTTTAAGAAATCAAATCCTACTCTAACTAATCAATATAGCTAATTGGCTTGATCTTCATGCAGGGAGGATCATTTGCCATTTTATTCCCAATTTTGTTCAGAACTAGGCAACAAATTAACCACTTACATAATTTGAAATTAATACAATTAAACAACCAAGTCTTCCTCCAAACTTTCATTTGCCACAACATGTGACCACACCATCACATTGTTGGCTAGGTCTAGATGCTCCTGCATCAAATATACTTACGTATGTGGAACGAGATATCACCCCCAGAATGGAACATTGGAAAAAAATGACAACTCCTATGTTTATAGACTTCGAAACACATCTCTAGCTTAGACCTCTGGATGTTTACATTAATGTTCCAAATTATCCTTAGGTTAATTCAATAAATTTTAAAGTTTATCTTGAGTTAAGTTTATGTTTTCAAGGCTCACCACGAATTTCACCTGAATACCTTAAAATGTAAACTAGCATGATAAAATGAAACTTTTATTTTCAATCAAAATCTATATATGGGAGGGCAGAGAACAAAGAATATGAAACATACAAGATGTAATAAACAAGATTGTTAATCAATTCCCCTAATGCAGATGTTCCTAATTACAATTTCACTCACAAAACCCTAGATGAAATGCATGATGCATAGTATTTTTCTGTTTAATTCCATTTAATTTTCATGAAAACTAAGATATTCACCTAATCACTAATAAAAGAAACTATTCAGAAGGATGACTGAAACACCAATTTCTTCAAGAAATGCAATGATTAAGAAATCAATTTGCTAATGACCTAATGACAAGAACAAAGAAAAATCTAAAAAAAATCTTATCAAAGGCACACAAAACCAAAAGAAAACAAGATCAAGGCTTTTGAGAGACTTAAACACACTTAGGGACATAAGGGGGACCAATTGGAACCAAGTTAATCAGAGAGAAAAGCATGAAAAAATAATTTTTTTCATGAAATAGGGGTCAACGAAGGTACAAAGAGGCTACTAGTGCTCTGTAACGTAGGTGCAAATAATTCTAGGGTGCACTGCAACACTGTCAATAGACCAAGGAGAGTGTTAATAAAGGAAAATCCAGTTTCTGACTTAAAAAATCCATTGCAATTGAATGAAATGTCTTCCTAAGGTAAATTCAAACTAAGTGAGGTACTAGAGGTGTAACAAGGGATAAAGTCAAGGTAGCCACTAAGGAAATGAATCAGTCCCCACTGGAGTTGCCAATTTGTTATATGGAATTTACGACTGTGGATAGATATATCTTCCCTAGACCTAGTGGCCTCTCTAGAATAATAGAAATCAAAGAATATAAAGTTCCCCTTAGAGAAATTGGAGAATGGAAATATGCTTACTTGTCATTCATTGGAAACGTTTCTCTCCTCTTGGCTTGTAAGCTCCAATCATAGCTATGGTCGTTATAATTAGAACCTGCACAAAAAATCAACACAAACCAAAGATCTACAACATTTGTGTATCATTATCCATGACTCTATTAGATGGATCAACATAGCATTGAAATATATGAGTGTAAACATAACATAACATGTATAGGAAAACAATATACTCTTTATATTAATATGAAAGGGAGAGAGTTTACAACAAAAAATGGAAGTTGATCTTGTAGAGATCTCCCCAATATGTCTTGTCTTTCCTTGTCACAAAGCACACCTCAATGCCACCCTAATGCATGGAAATGATAACTCTCTTAGGATCAAAACAATGGCATGAGGGTATGATTACTCTTCAAAATCCAACCCTGGCGTTATATATGGTTGTATATTTATAGGAGAGCATGGTAGTTTAGTAATTCTTATCCATTTACCAATCTGGGCTTGAGATCCACTCTTGATGGGAGGATGAGCTCAAGGGATAAAAGGTGAAAACTCTAAGGTAGGATCCGATAGGATTCAAAGTTCTTATCCAAGGTAAATGGTTGTAACAACTCCTGAAAGCTTATGGAAGAGGAAGCTTCAGGATTCTTTTTATGTTTCCCTAATTTCTAGAATTTGCACACTCCCAACAAGGGACAACCTATTGTTGATAAGTGATGGTGCTGAACTGGGCAACCAACTCCTTAACACAGGTCCTTAAAGGGCCAGGGTACAATGGGCCTTAAAATCACTTAAATGACAAATAGTTCCAAAAACTCAGGGATTTGGAAGAGTCATGCTTAGGTATTTGTGTAGGGATGATGAAAAGGTGTTCTTGGATGTTAGTTGATCTAGTTTGTAGGCCTATTGATAAGATGCAATAAAATGGCCTATAACAAGCACGACTTCTCACAGGGTGGTACTCGGTAAGAAAATATGTACCAACTTGTGTAGTAGCACCAACATATGGAGGATAACTCATAGTAGCGATGGTACTAACAACAATATTTCCCCCAGGTAAATTGGCCCCTCCAAGAAAAATGTTAGCAGGTGGCATCCCTCCAAACAGTGAAATATACCAAGTTTGTGACATGCTAGAAGCAACATTGCCCCTAGGATGACTAGGAACAACTGATGATCCCCCCCATCAATTACCATAAGTGACCATTCTTGACTGAGGAACATGAATCGTAGGTTGTTTAAAATAAGGGTTATACACTCTTGATCCTACACATTGACCAATGTTTACACCCAAAGCCAACATAGAATAACCGAGCATGGAAACACTATGGGAATTTTCAGTAGCCAAAGAAGATACTGATGGAATGCCCCAAGAAGAAGTGAGTGGTGTGGATGGAGGAAAGGAATGGCCCCATTAAGTGGTGGCAATGATGACATGATAGCTAAAACTAATGTAGAAGGTAAAGATGATTTAGATTCCACTATCGAGTAGAATACTAAAAACGGAATGTAAGTATAGGCAAGTGTGGAACCGTCAGGGTTTAGCCACAACAGCTCAAGTCCTAGAGGATTGGTCAAAGGTGAATTGGAAGGATTAGCAAAATCATCCATCAAAGTTTCAATGAAAATCATATCACTACCAAAAGGACCAGGTATAGAGTCCACAACAATGGGTTAGTTAGGGTCTTGAGAACTGACGGTCACTCTCCATGTAGGAGTAAAAATTCCACCTCATTCAAGAGACAAACCATGAATACAAAGTGACTAATGATGACTATATTCATCCAAGGTGAAAAATTATAAATTAACATAATTATATTAGTACAAGCACCCTAAGGCCAAGACTATTGACACTAACCAAACAACATGCACTAGAAAATTCCTAAGTGGTAGTCATACAAGAAAACCAAATACAAAGAATCTGGCAATGGGACAATTATACAAGCGACCTGCTTCCCATCCCTTTTAGTTAAGAACTTAGTCCAAGTTTTCCTATTAGCCATGGGGCACCCCCCAAGAGGACTGAGAAAGTATGACTAATATTTGTCCCAGGTATAGAGAGACAAGCCTGATCCTGCACCTGTGTATGAGCCCTAAAAATATTTACCACTTAGGTTACCACTAATAATAATACCTCCTGGGGGGGTAGTCGTAAGCAAAATTTACATGCAAGGGTAGGACACTTAGCCTAAAGAGCTAATACTGAAACCCCTTGAGATTTTCCTCCCAAGTGGCCCCCAAGTGCTACACCAAAAATCCAATAACACTGTTTGTAAGACATGAAAATTTCGCAATTTGCACCATCAAAAAACTAAGAGAAATGGGGTATGTCACCTCGCCCAAACCAAGTGTAAACTTGTGATTGACTCTCATGTTAGAAGGGATTCCCATACCACACTATTGCAAGTGGATTTTTCCCCCTAACACAAGCTGCTAAGTTTGTTTTGTAGTCTTGGAGCAGTTAACTCATGCTTGACCTATCTCCAAGACCCTAGCCTATGCTAATGTTGGTGTACAACTAGTAAAATGAAAAGGATAAGTCTAGTTGATTTTATTATCACAATAATTTTAGCTGTTTTTTGTTTACACAGTCAAGATGTGGCATGAAACTTAGATGGTGTGAATGACTCTTGCTAGTAATCCTAATGCAACTATGTGCAAATTATTCTTTCCACTTTGATGAATTCTAATTACCGGAGGGTGAGAGTTTATCACAACACACCAATGCCTATTATAGTGCACCTCTCACTAAATTCTTAAGTTCAAAAACACCCAAATTTATAACAATTTTGATCCAAAAAGCAAGGCAACCGCAAAGAGGCCAAAGAAAATTCCCTAAGCTTGAACAAAAAGCACATCAAAAGTTTCAAAGATAGAAAAACAAAGCCAAAGTAATGAGCCTCATCATTTGGTAACTATATGGACTTTAATGCACCTCCAAGTTTACTAAAATCAACTCTTCTCATAATTCCTTACATGTTTTAATTATATTTTGCTTAATGAGATGAGTAAAAGTAAGATGTTATGTCTAGTGGGCTAATGTGCATTGATTATAAATTTTTGGGAGAAAATCATGGCAATTTTGGCTAATTAAGGTGAAGGAACTCGAATGAGACAAGAAGGAGAGATTATAGGGGATGGATCTTCCTCATTAAATCCTATCCCTCAATCAAATCACACTAGCTCGAAGTCGCAAGCAACCGAGTCATGGAGATCAGGGGCAACCAAGCCAGTGATAATTAAGAACCAATTCATCTTGAGTTTGGGAGCCAAGCCTCCCTAGATTTTAGGGAGTTGTTCGAGACTTCAGTTGTATAAATAAGGAGGCCTAGAGCCTCACTAGGATTCGTATTTTTTATGTAAGAGCACTAAGAATTTTCAAGTTAAAGGATTGTGGCAAAAGATTGTTATGTAATTTTTTGATATGATAATGAAAATGAGCATTTCCTTGATCCGACACTGAGTTGACTTAGAAGGCTGAAGCTCTTGGGTTAGGACCCAACCCTAGCAGAAAAGATTCCTCTCATTGTACTTGTATTCTTAGGTTATTTCATAGATTAATTGTTGAATTGATTTTAGCATTGTTTCATTACAAGTAGTGGTGAATTTGATTAGTTTTCTTGCATTTGTGAATAACTTTAGCAGTAGCTTTAGAGCGATAAAGGAATACCAAAAAGGCTAATAGCAGGTGGATTTGGCCTCACTCCTCCCTTCAGGGACCATGGTTTGAGGAAAAACTCTTGTTCAACCCCAAATAGGCAGAATTATGATTTCTTAAGAAATTTAGGGTTTTCTGCTACTTAGGCTAGCATATTTTTAGCTTTCAAGAATATGTTTCAGATGTTATCTCTGTTATTTCCATCCTTGTATTAGATCTCATGGTGTTTCAAAAAATTCTGCAAATATTTCCATGCATGAACTAGGCTATTAAATAATGAAATTTTGTTTTTCTTATGTTTATTGGAAATCTTTCTTGTTTGACATGATTCATGGGTAAATTTCAGTGATGTGTGTATTACAGGAGTTTCAATAGTGTAGGAATATCTCATGTCAGCAGCCCTAGCCTAACCTCATCCATCCATGATCACCAATAGCCACTAATTCCATCAACCAATTTATCATTCCACAAGAACAACTTTCCATGTTTGTTGAGAAAATCCAACCATCTTACAAACTTTGGTTTGAGTTCTGAGGAAGTCATAGCCACTCCCTTGCCTGATATCTTCCATCATTCACCTTCCCTAAGCCCTATACCACCTTCCAAATCACTCCTATTACATTCAGCCGGATCCTATAGGAGCATTAGGACACCCTGTAGGTGCATTAAGACATCCTATAGGATGACCTATAGTGGCCTGTTTTGAGGTTGATTTGTGGAAAACACATCTATAAAGATAGGAGAAGGCCCCTACTTGCCTCCCAAGCCATATGGCCTTTCAAAAGAATCTCTAACCCACCTTCCATACCACCAAGAAGAATTAGCATTCATATTTTCACCAAAAAGGACAAAAAGGAAAAAAGGTTATCGTGTTCATTCATATGCATAGCAGTAAAGTGTTTGATTATCTCATATTACATGCCTAGGATACTTAGGATTACACACATGTTATCTTAGGATTCTTCTGAAGTAAGACCTCTTAGCAAGTAGTTAGATGAGCGGTGTGTTTAAAGCATTTATTTCAGTCTTTCATTACTGTAGTAGACATTCTCTCAATTAGGGTAAAATCCCCCTTTCTCCACTGGTAATCAAACTTCTTCTAAATCAATAGAAGGTTGGTTTGAGAAACCTTAGTGGTCTATCACCAGCTCAGTAGTGACAAAGAGTGGACCCGTTGCATCTACTTGTGTATACAACATTGTCACCTCCAAGTTTGTATGAACCCCGGGTTTATAAAGTAAAGTTGGTAGTCCTAGGAGTTGCAACATTCTTACTGCAATACTGGTGCTCATCACTCTTTGGTGCCATTGTTGGGGAAGTTTCTGAGTAAGATGTGATTTTTTCTTTCTTTATTCCATTTCTTATCTCTTTTGTTTTGCTATTAGCTTCATCTTTTTGCAAAAGTAATTGTAATTTGGTTTTCTTTCCTTTCCATTTTGCAAGTAAGATTTCATTCAACAATTAGTTTCCATTCAGTTGTGATTTCAATTATGCAATTAGTCTTAAAGCTTGAAAAACAAAGAAAAACAAAAACACTTCTTTCATGCCTCATAGGAATAGGGATAGCTTAGGAAAATTTCTACCAAATACCCCACCACTTCAAACAGAGAACCTTCCCTCTTCTTCGGTGGTTGTGAATTGGAGGACCCCTTAGGCGAGCAACTAGATATTTTTGAAGAAGCTACAGGGGGAGAAGAAGAAGGAGAACCCATTCCAACTGATCTAATGGTTGAAAATAGAAATGACAAAGGAGATATAGAAAGAATTGAGGGTTATTTTCCCATCCAAGAAACTAATGGGGATGCCAAGATGAAAAACATAAGCCCCTATGCTCTTCCTCACTTCCATGGCCTGACCTCAGAAGATCCAGATACTTTCTTGTTTGAGTTCATCGTCATATGTAGAACTTACGATTACACCACTGATGATCAGAAGTTGAAATTATTCCCATGCACTCTCAAGGATGCACCTCTATGCTGGTTCATGGGTTTACCTGGGGATAGCATCACCACCTGGGCTTAGATGTAGCAAGCCTTCAACAACAAGTATCGGGACTACTGTAGGTCAAAAGGCACTATAGAGGAGATTTTTAGAATGAAATTAGGGCATGGTGAGTCCTTAGAAGATAATGAGGAAAGATTCCATCTTAGCTACAAAAGGGCTAGGTGCACACTTGATCATGATTCACTAAATCTAGTCCTACTCAAGGGGGTCAGGGAAGATCTTCTGGATACCTTAAACCTGCTAGCAGGAGGGAACATCTACCAGCTACCCTATGCAGATATCAAGACTGTCTTTAATAGCCATTCTAGGGCAACTAGGAAAAAGGTTAGGGGTAGTCAACCAATGGCCAACTCATCCTCTTCCAACACATCCATAAAAGGTGAAATTGGAAATATGTTAGAAGATTTCAAGAGTGAAACGCTACAAACCCTGGCCCTACAGATGGACACTATGCACATCAAGAAAAATCAGGAGGAAGCAGAGAGAGCACTAGCCGTCTTCTACCCCAGATGCAGAAGGAGGCACCCTAGGAATGAATGTCCATCAAACCTCATAGAAATGTGCTCGGCCTGTGAAGAAAACCACTCCATAGACAAGTTCCCTTCTCTACCTAGACTAAAAGTTGTGTATCGGGAACTGAAGGGGTGACTAAACAACTCTACTACATAAATCAAAGGAGGCCTCATGGGCCTCGACTGTATCAGCAGGGCATGCAAGGGTCATCCTATGCATTTTACAACCCTAACCAAAACACATCCATTCCCTCTTGGGGCTCCCTACTCATCCCTCCTAGTCTACACATTCTCCTTGGTCTTTTGCACCTCAGTACCATTCCCAGTTGACCAACCAACCATTTCAACCATATACTCTTCCACAACCTTAGTGGAATGCACCACCCCAAGGGTGGAGGCCCCCATACAACAATGCTCCAACTTTATTGCCTTCACCTCCTACTCAACCAGTACTTTTACACCCTACTCCACCTAAACAACCTCAGATTCCTTCCCAACCAAATTTGAACCCGAACAACAGGTAGGCACAACATGTATACAGTGGAGAGACATCCTACCCTGCTTATGCTACAGGAATTCAAGAAATCAACCTAAGGTCTGGGAGAGTACTCTCGGACATCCATCCTCCATCTCCACCAATGGAGAGTGAGGGGGAAAGAGAGGAAAGTATGCCTAGAGTGAATCCACCACACTTTCCTGAAAGATTAACTCATTCAGTCTAGCCTACCCCAGAAGAGAATGAATGTCTGGGTGAACTGAAAAATCTATGTGTCAAAATTCCACTTATCCAATCCATTAAGGATGTACCTATTTACAAAAAATTGATTAAAGGCAAGTGTTTCAAATATCCAGGGAGGTGAAAAAGAGACACCCCTACCATTAATGTCATTGGAAAACTCTTTGACTTAATGTTGGGGCGGGTAATTTTCCCAAAGTATTTAGACCCTGGAAGCCCTGTAGTAGATATGCACATCAATAGCACCATTTTCCCACATAACTTGATTGATCTTGGGGCTGCCATTAATGTAATGACTAAGGACACCATGCTCAAGCTAAATCTCCAGGGTTCATTAAGAAAGACCACAACAGTTTTGCAGCTTGCAGACTGTTCCACAGTAGCCCTTAAGGGGATTGTTGAGGATGTGATGGTCTCCATTGACTCCTCAGAATACCCTGCCAAATTCCTAGTTCTACAGCCCAAGGCCAAGCTTAATGGTTATCCTCTCATACTTGGGAGGCCTTGGTTAGCAATTGTCGATGGCTACATCAGCTGCAGGGCTAGAAATGTGACTATAAAAAACGGGCATCTATCCAAGCAGTTGATCTTGTACCCTCCTGCTCAACCATCTTTAGAACATTATTTAGCTTTATGGCTAGAAGAGGAGGAAGAATATCAATTTTACCCAGCCCAACTCTATAACCTAGAAATTGCCATGGGAGGAGGACAGTCAAATGAAGGTGATTTGATCGAACACATACTCCAAAATCCAACTCCCAACACCCTGTCCTTTGAATAAGTAGTGAAGGAAACTAAGAGAAACCATTGGATTGATCTATGCTTAGTTGATTCAAACCCTACTCATGTCAAGACAAATAGAATTTGGCCCTGAAAAAAATCAACCCCTCTTTCTATACACCAAGAAGAGGAGTTGTGAAACATGCTAAGGGAACATTTGCATTCCTTTGCTTAGAGTTACAAAGAAATGAAGAGAGTGCACCCCTCGATGTGTACTCACCACATTTATATCAAATAAGGTTGCAAACTAGTCCGACAACCCCAAAGGAGAATGAATCTAGCTCTCAAGGATATAGTGAAAGAACAATTGCAAAAGTTGTCAGATGTAGGATTCATTTACCCTATCTCAGACAGTGAGTGGGTTTCTCCGTTGGCATTGGTTCCAAAGAAAAATGGGAATTGGAGGATTTGTGTTGATTACAAAGAAAAACAAAGCAAAAAGTAAGGACCATTTCCCTCTACATTTCATTGACCAAGTGTTATATGGCCTGGCAGGGAAACATTTCCTCTTTCTTAGATGGGTCCAAAGGATACAATAAAATCTAGATTAGCCCAGAGGACCAGGATAAAACGACCTTCACCTATCCTTGGGGTAATTTCCCTTATAGGGTCCTTCCTCTTGGCCTATGCAATGCCCCTACCACTTTCCAAAGGGTAGTCCTGAGTATATTTGTCGATCTAGTCCATGATGCAGTGGAAATTTATATAGATGACTTTACAGCCTATGGGTGTGATTTCCAGGAGGCTCTCTCCAACTTGGGTAAAGTGTTGAACAAATACATTGAAATGAACCTATTCCTTAGTCCTAAACAATGTGTGTTCTTGATGACTGCAGGGACTATTCTAGGTCACTCAATATCCCATAAAGTATTACAGGTAGACCCAAATAAGATAGCCATCATCCAAAGGGTCCTAGCTCCACAAAAACAGAGAGATGTCAAAAGTTTTCTAAGTTTAGTTGGATACTATAGGAGATTTATAATGTAGAAAAATCTACTGGTAGGTTAACCCGATAATGCAATATAAATCAAATCAGAATACTATAACCTACTTCTACTATCAATTTGTGGAAGCTTAAAGATCGCGCTGAACAATATAACCAGAAGAAGAAGAATCAATGCATAATACACATGAAAATACTTTGGGGAAAGCCTCAGCTAAAAACCCCACTATTTGTATTATCATACAAGGTGGAAATACATATGAATTATACAAAGCCTTAGCTCTCATAGCTAGCCATCTCTCAGTACAATCCTCATAGATGCTCACAAGAAATCTTGGCTTCTCTCCAGCCTTCCTCTCCGCCCTCCAAGCTCCTATTTCCTTGCGTTTTTCCTCTTGGATGATTCTCCTTCAACCAAGTGGAACACTCTCACACACATTGTCAGAACTACACAATCTTCAAGGAATGATGCCTTGACTGCATGCATGAGTTTTATTTATAAGAAAACACATGTAACTGATAGTACATTGTCCTTGACTTTAATCTCAACCGGGTCTTTCTCAGAATAGACATGCATGAATTTCTGATGAGGGAATCTTCAATTAACTGGAGTAGCATTAGTTGAGTGCATGCATGCATCAACTGACTGTTAACTCACCATTAGTTCCTCAAACAGTTTGGAACTACTTTAACTAGACTTAACTCAGTAAACTAAGTTAACTAATTACAACTCAAATATAACTAAATCTTATCTCCTTAATTTAAGGGATAACTCTTGCATGACTTCAGAAAGACTTCTGACTTGAATTTCTCCAACTAATTAATTCAAATTGAATTAATTAATTATTTCCAAGTAGCTGTTAAGAATAAATTCAATTTTAATTCACAATTTAATTCAAGGAAAAATTAAATTGGAATATTCTTGTTGCCATATTTCAACATATAAAAGACTTCAATAAGTTAGCTTCTCCTTTATTTGGGTTATTGACCAAGGACTCTGAATTTGTATGGTTAGAAAGATGTCAAGAAGCCTTGGACACCCTAAAGGACAATTTGACTACTGCACCTATTTTCTGAGGCCCAAATTGAGCTCTTCCTTTCCATATACATGTTGATGCCTCTCACAAAGCCATAGGAGAAGCTTTAGGCTAGATAGATGACAATATACCTTATGCCATTTACTTCATCAGTAAGAATCTTTCAAAAGCCGAAGTGAACTACACAATGACTGAAAAAGAGGTCCTTTGTTGTGTTTTCATTGAATAACTTTAGGAATTACATTACTAGTTACCAAACATTTGTGCATATTGACCATGTTGCAATTAAATACTTAATAAATAAACCTGGTGTAAATGCCTTGATTATTAGATGGTTACTTTTGTTGCAACAGTTTGATCTAACTATTATTGATAAGCCTGGCAAGGAGAATATTGTTGCAATTTTTTTTATCCATATTGACTTTTCCTACAGGGGAGGAAAGAATGGTTGATGATCAGTTACCAGATGAACACTTATTCACCATTTCAATTCTCTCTCCATGGTTTTCTGACATAGAAAATTACTTGGTGTCTGCATAGTCTCCACCAAATTTGTCCTCCAAGGAAAAGAGCAAGACTGTAAGGAAGAGTGCCCCATTCACTTGGATTGGGGGCAACCTCTTCAAACTAAGTCTGAATCAAATTCTAAGAAGATTTTTCAGGGAGGAGGAGGCCTTTGACATCCTTCTGACCTGTCATGATGGGCCTTGTGGAGGTCTCTTTGCAGCCAAAAGAACAGCGTTCAAGGTACTACAAGCTGGTTATTACTGGCCCACTCTTCACCAAGATGTGAGGAGGTATACTAATCAGTGTGATCGATGCCAAAGGATGGGGAAACCTACCCCAAGGGATGAAATTCCTCTGCAACCTCAAGTGACTTTCAAGCCATTTGATTAGTGGGGCATGAAGTTCATTGGACCCATTGACCCTCCATCTAGGAAAAAGAAATACATCATTGTGTGCACTGACTATTTAACCAAGTGGGCCAAAGCCAAGGCCATCAAAGCAACAACAAAAGAAAAAGTGGTTGAATTCTTAAGGGAAAATGTATTTTATAAGTTTGGGTACCCTAGAGAATTGGTCACTGATCAAGGCAGTCAATTTACATCTCACATGATTGAAAATTTGTTAATCCAACACAAGATCAAGCACAGAAAATCCACTCCTTACCACCCACAAGATAATGGGCAAGTGGAGGTAACCAACAGAGTGTTGGAGGGCATTTTGACCAAAGTGATTAGTAGTAGCAAAAAGGATTGGGCAGATAGATTAGTTGAGGCCACTTGGGCCTACAATACCACCTGGAAGACCAACACTGGGTTTACTCCTTATGAGTTGGTCTATGGGAAGAAAGCCCAATTATCAATTGAATTTGAATACAACACCTTAAGAATGGCAGCACAAATGGATCTAGATCTCACCAAGGCACAACAAGAAATATTGCTCCAACTGAATGGGTTAGATCAACTTCGTATGCAGACCCTCCTGCACACAGAGGTGACTCAAGTTCAAAGGAAAATTTAGCATGACAATAATATAAAGGACAAGCAGTTTTAAGAAGGTGATTGGGCTTTGTTGTATGATTCCAGGTACAAGGATTTTAAAGGGAAGTTGAGGACTAGATGGTTAGGGCCTTATTTCATAGAAAAATATCATGATAATGGTTCAGTATAGATAAGAACCATTGATGAAGAGGCTATCCCTTTATTTGTCAATGGATATAGATTGAAGGTCTACAGGAAGCCCTTTTCAAAGCAAGAATTCATCTGTGGCATCAGCAAGACAGTGATGGTGGTGAAGCAAGTCTCAGCTTCCACCCCATCAAGTCCCTGAACAAAAAGAGAAAAACAAGAACAGAAAAAATAAAGAGACTCAGGTGAAAACCTCCATGAGGCACCTGAGTCCCACTGTTGGGTTGAAAACCTCTTGAGGTGGCCCAATGGTGTTGAAAAAAGGGGAAAAAAAGATCTCTAGGTGAAAACCTCTTCTGAGTGTTGGGTTGTGTTATATTCTTTCGACGTAGTTATTAGGGGGTTTGAGGGGTACCCGTCACCCCACTTTATGGGGTCTAGGGCAACGCCCCAGAAAATTTTGATTTTGGACCCTATGTTAGGTTGGGCAGACCCACTTATGGTTTTGTGCATGATTTTTTCACATGTTTTTTAGACGCGGTGGTTTTTCGGTCCATGGTATTGGACGTGATGGTTTTCAGTCCATGGTATTAGATGCGATGGTTTTCAGTCCTTGGTATTGGATGCTTTGGCATGTATAAATATGTATTATAACATTGAAAGGAACATAATGAAAAATTAAGCTGGTAGTCCCAATTTTGGGATCCAGTGGGAAAATCTCTATGTATATGTGTTTTATGTGTTATGCTCTCGCATTGTTTATTTTTCTATCCTTTAGAATTCGTATGTAGGTAATTTATGTACGGGGTTAAAACCTACATTTGGTATCAGAGTTGTTTTTGGATTCAAGGGGACACCTTTGTTGCTGAGGGGTTTCGCTTGGGCCTATGGTAGACCCTATTCAGTGGGAGATATGTGAGATCGATTCTGGTGGTGAAAGAAGATGGCGAGTGGTGGAAAGATAGAGATCGGGAAATTTAATGGTCAAAGTTTTGAGTTGTGGAAACTCAAGATGGAGGATCTGTTGGTGGATAAAGATCAGTGGATTGTGGTAGATCCAAGTACTAAACCAACGGGAGTGACCGATGAAGAATGGA
>APFE030388263.1:0-10658 GCA_000404065.3 Pinus taeda | reverse complement strand
TGACATAAAATTATATACTTTTATATATGGTCATTTCATATTTGCGAGATTAGATTGTTTAAGGATAAGATTGCATAATTTTATGTTTGAGTGGAAAGGATATAGTGGATATGGATAAAAAAATGTGTTTTAATATAAATGGATTTAGAAAAATATAAAAATAAAAATCCCATTTTACACCTAAAAATCATTCCCTTTTAAAACAAAATTAGTTTTATTCTTAACTGCACACATAAAAGTATTTAATAAAAGCAAGAGAAATGATAAGTTTTTATATACATTCACCGTGTCCAATTGGACAGACTTAGATTCATTTATGACACAGACTTAGATTCATTTATGACGAACAAAAAACAGACTTAAAAAAATGTATAGGTAAAGTTAATAAGTACAAAATGAGATCTGGATTTAAATTATGATAATTAACTTGGTTGCACACAGGATAATACGATGTAGTACATAAAAATAGTATTGAATTGAAAATAAATATAACAAAGAATAAATAAATTATTTTTTAATTGAAAGCAAGTTGGAGAAAGAGGATGGATTGCAATGGCAATAACATGAAATGGGATTTGCCAAGGCATTGTAAATTTTTAATTGTAAACAAGTTGGAGAAAGAGGATGGATTGCAATGGCAATAACATGGAATAGGATTTGCCAAGAAATTGTAAATGCAGTAGGAAGTGTGCCAATATGGAATACTTGTTTATATTGGGTTATGGATTTAAGTCCAAATTTATTATAGGAATTGTTTATATTGGGTTATGGATTCAAGTCCAAATCTATTATAGGAATGGTTTGTTTGGTTTCATGATAAGTTCATGGTGGTGATATTTATCCTCAACCATTACACAAAAATAGATGGCCAAGACCATGAGCAAGAAGGAAGTAAAAGTGAAGCTGAGATTGAGATTGATCATCAAGTAGAAATTCAATCATATTGATAAGTGTAAAAAGATAGAGATCTAAGAAACCAAGAAGATGGAAAGTGCCATGGGAGGCTAGTTATACTAATACAATTGGGTTAATTAAAATTTTTATTTTAAAATTTTGGTTAAATAACCATAATGCACCATTGTTAATGAAAATTGAATATGATAAACATGTAAAAATTTGGTAATGCTATATTGAGTAGCCCTGATTAAGAAGAAGAAAGTCACAACCATCTTCGCATACATGTAATTGCTGATTGGAATAGAATTTGAACAACAACTATAAATAAAACAAAGTTAAAATAGTTACTCTTATCTTTACCTCCAAAATTTCAATTAAAAACAAAAAATAAGCAATATAAAGATTTACTACTCATAAGAAAAATTAGAAAAACTAATATAGCATGTACCTAAAGCCAAAATCTCATGACCAACTCTAAGAGATAATAACAAAATCAAATTTATTTTTGTTTTAGGTAATAACTATTGAAATACAGCTGCCTCGTCCTGTACCCATAACCCATGATTCAAACTGTGACTCAGACAGAAGACCACACACGGACTCCGTGAGTCAACCCCACATGCACACTGGGGAATGGATAAAAGAGGAAAAAGATATTGAAATTTTCTACAATGAAGAATATATACACTTTTTTTTGAGAGAAATATTTTCAAAACAAATTATCAACAATTTACCTTATCCATATCTTCTATACTAAACTAATAATTCTGTTTAAATTTTTTCCAATATTTTCTATTGGGTTTTTTAATTTATCATTTAAAATTAGTTAAGAAGTTCATATATATATACTCAGATTATAATGATTAAATTTTACTTATCATAATAATATAAAATTATATTTAGTTAAAAATAAAATTATTTTTTCTATTATTTAAAGATAAATAATATTATAATAAAATTGAATTAATAAATATAATAATTAAAATTACATCAATTTCAATTTAGGACGTTTCAAAAAAGTTACCCAAATAAATATTAAATCAATTTTCATAATTTAAATATTAAAATAATAATAAATTAAATTTCCAACTAACAACATTCTCAAAACGCATAATACCCTAATGTTTAATTAATTAAAAAAAAAGAACACAGGAGGAGAGACGGTCTCCAAAAAAATGCTCTCATTTCCGAAACATCGTATCAGGTGAGCTCATGCAGCCTCACAACTTAAAATATTAAAAATAATAATGAATTAAATTTCCAACTAAAAACATTCTCAAAACGCATAATACCTTAATGTTTAATTAATTAAAAAAAAACAGAGGAGAGACAGTCTCCATAAAAAATGCTCTCATTTCCGAAACATCGTATCAGATAAGCTCATGGAACCTCACAATAAAAATAGCCTTCAGCTTAATTTAAAAATTTAGTATCTGAATTCCCAAAACGGTAAAACTAATGAAGAACCAGCTGAGCGTACATAGGAAACCACAGATGAATTTTCCAATAGATTAATGTCATGGAAGACAGCCGATTGGAGCTAAACTAACATAGGTGGATTTAAATGAAAAAATAATTTAATACGCAGGAAGGAAGGCAAAAAATATCGAGAAGGAAGGCAATTTATTAGTAGCGAGAGTAGTAGATTGGAGTAGGGTGTGAAAAGCGGCGACAATAGCGAGAAGAGAGCAAAGCCCACGTCCCCAGGTGAAGGTGAAAGGGCACGAGGACCAAAGTTCCTACATATATACCAGTGGGGGGAGAAGAGGATAAAGAGTGATTGGATACCAACGGGAATAATTTAATATACGGTCTCTGCCAAAGAATTCTAACAACAGTTGGCAGTGTATAGATCCGGACCCGTTTCTGTTGGGTCATGGAATGAACAAACCCTTTGATTCGGCTCTGAGAAAGGTTTGTTTGGGCACATATTGGGCCTCTCTAAAAACCCATAAGGTAGTGGTGATGCTCATCTGGGGAAGAATATTACAGAAAAGAAGCCCAATAAGAAGACAAAGAAAGAAGTGAGAGCGATGCTGAGATTTAGATTGATAAACCAACTCAAGAATGACAAAGACGTTCGAGGGACCAAGGAAATTCAAGCAGATTTGATAAACAAAGGCAAAGAAATAAAGAAAATGGAAAAGAGATATTTCATTTAAGTTAATGTTTAAGAGGGCAGGGCAATGTTGAGCCTAGAGGTTTATTCTACATTTTAGTATTTGTTGAGCCAAGAAATTTTGCTCATATTCACTAAATTAAAAATTAAAAATCTAAAAAAAATTACACAAAACATGTAAATAATATTTGTTCATAACAAAAATTTACATGTGAAAAAATTAAATTCTCTTTATCTCATATTAAAAACCATATTTTATTTTAAACCACAATTTAAATAATTAGTTCTTTTTATTTGTCATATTAAACACAATTTAAATAAATTAGATTCCGCTCTTTCATTATTTAAAACCACAATTTAAATAAATTTATACTGATAATATTTACCAGAGATAAACACTTCTGAAAACCAACCATTCGAAGTTGGGAACTGAATATCTTGGATCAGGTAACCTCAATCTTCCCAACAATAGTTCTCAGCTTCCAAAATGCATCGAGGAAAATCCTGTGGAGATGCTAACATTTCTGAGGATGAGGCTAAAAATGCCCAGTCAATAAGGGTCTTCAGGCAAAGCAGAAGAGTGTCGAGTACACCAGAACATGCGATAAAGTTAGGACAGAAATAAACGAATGAACCAGAGGGATTAATTGATAGACACAGCGTAAATAGGCCAATTAAATTAATCAGGAACGCTCATTAAATTAGAGCTAATAATTGGGAGCGTTCCAGAGTCATTCCTTTTAAGGGAGGCGAAAAATAAAATGAATAAAATTATATTATATTACTTAATAATTATAATAAAAAAATTAAAAAATATATTTTTTTCATAAATATATTTTGAAGAAATATGATAAAAATGAATTGAGTAATTTTTACCAGTCAATAAGATGTTTTTAAACGTTATTTTTTTTAATGAAAGAGGAATACTATCATTCATTTATGATGTTCTATAATGTGATATATATTTAATTAAAAAAATTAATAATAATATAAAATAATAATTAAGAAAACAATATTTTTAAAACTTCTTTTTATAATTATATTTATGGAAAAAATGCTGATATGTTTCTCATGCTATTTGGGTTTATTTTAAATAATGCCAAAAATAATTGTTATCTTAGGTATTTAAGTTTAATTCTCACAAATATTATACTGAAATGATAATTAATGCATTGTCACTATAACCTCAAACCTTACTTTATTTTAAGTTTCCCCAAATATCTAATCCCCTTCTCCCCATATATAGTTATATATATTCAAATTTAATGAAACTCTATTACCACATTAATATAGTTAATTATATGAAATTATATTTAATTCAAAATAGAACTAATTTACATTAATATAATTAATTATATGAAATTATAATTAATTTCAAAATAAAACTTTTAATTTTTTGAATTTAAAAGAATAAAAATATTAACAATATATATAATCAATTGTAATTTAATCCCAAATTTAGAACTAAAAAATTTCAAAATTCAAAACGCATGAGACTCGAAACCTTTGTTAATTAATTTAAAAAACAGAAAACACAAAATAAAACATTCATATGCACACATATAAAGTTAAAAAACATCAATATATAAGCACATTTACAAAGTTATAAGCCATGCATGATATAAACACAATTAACCGTAAATAAAATATGTTGCATTTCAAAAGATTTAATTGAAAGATTTTAACACCTGAATTCATATGACAGGACAGGGTTGGGGTCAAACTAATGAAGAGCGGGTTAAGCGTGCGAGGGGGAAACCATAGATGGATTAAATAAGAAACATGCTCATTCTCTTCGAAAAAGAACCGATGGGAGTGAAACTAAATGAAAAAAATTAATACTCGAGGCCAATGAAAGTATAAATTTAAAATAAACATGGTTAAACGATGTTAATGAAAACCAAAGTTAAAATGCCTAGGAAAGGCAAGCCAATCTGTGAGTATCCAGACAGGTAGATAGGAGTAGGGTTTGAAAAGCGGCAACAGTAGCCAGAACAGAGCAGAGCCAAATTCCCCACCATGAGGCCGGGTGTTTCCAGTGATATGTCAGTGGAGGAAAAAGAGGACCAGGAGGGATTAGTAATCTAATATATGTTCTGCCAATAAAGTCTAGGAGGAGTTGGCAGTGTTTCGAACTCGTCTCTGTTGGGTCATGAGTTCGTCTCTGTCCGAGAAAGGTTTGCCGGGTGGCATAATGGGCCACTCTAGAACTTCTGGAAGAATCTCAGAGACATGAAACCTAATACTAAGAAGAAGATTCAGATTTAGATGAGCGATGCTGAGATTGAGATTGATCACCCAACTGGAAATTCAAACACATTTGATAACTTTGAAAAGATAAAGAGATCTCAGAGACCAAGGAAAGGGAAAAGTGATATGCAATTCACGTTAATGTGCCATGTATTGCTTGCAGGTGGAGTAAACACGGCTCAGAACCCACCATTCGAGGTTGGGGCCGAGGATCCTAGATCTGGTATCCTCAAGCTTGCCAGCAATGGTTCCCAATTTCCAAAATACATCAAGAAGAAACCTGAATCTAAGGAAATTCATGGAGAACCCTAAATCAGCACGAGGCTAGGAAGACCCGGTACAATTGCACCACCGTCAATAAGGTTCTTCAGGCAAAGCAGAACAGAGTCGATTAGAGAAGAACAATGGAAACAAAGGAATGAACCAGATGGATTAACTGATCGACATGGGGTAAGCAAGTTAGTTAAATATATCAAGAAATACGGTGACTAAATTAGGGTTAATCTATTAGGAGAGTGCCCTAATCATTCCTAAGGGAGGCGAATAAAACTAACACATTGGGGTTAAACGAGACACTTGATTTAATTATCATGATGCAATTAAATATTTTAAACATATAAAAATGGAGTCGACGAAAAGCTATATTTAGTAAACCTGGCTAATCTACCAACAAGAAGAGAGCCAGAGCCATCAATGTATACCTGGAATTGTACATTTAAGCAGAGCTTGAACATTACCAACAAGAAATAGAAGAGATGTCAAATGGAAATTGCGACCTTAATCACTGTAAAGAAATTCCAATATAACAAGAAAGAAAGAAATAAATTAGGTAATAAAGAAATTGCTTCTCATACCAGAAATCAGATGAAGTAAGAATATCATGTACCTGAAGTCAGAAACCCTCAAATAACTCCAGGGTTCGAACCAAATCCAGTTACCCTTCCTTTGAAGTTGCTTTTGAAATCTGGTTAAACTACTCACAAGAAGAGAGCAACAGCCGTCTCTGCATACCTGGAGTTCGAAATAATAGCAAGGTTAGGACATTCTCAACAAGAAGAAATATAAAAGATCTCAAATCGCAGTTGCTATCTCTTGAAAAAAATCAATATAACAAAAGTAAAATAAAAAAAGGTAATAAAGAAATTGCTTCTCATACCAGAGATCAGATGAAATAATAATATCATCTACTGCAGTCAGAAATCTTCAAATAAACTAAATCCAGCTAATCTTCCCTTGAATTTGTATTTTCGGAGGATGATACAAATCCAATTGCCTCCCCTTCCTCTATCGCATAACCTCGCGACTCAAATCAAACACAGACAGACACACAAACGCCAAACCACACACGGACTCAGACTCGAACGCCAGACCATACACGGACTCAGACAGCCAATCCAACAGACATAACAGGCCATGGATAGAGGAGGGAGGAGGGAGAATATGTTGAAATTGTGTATATTATCCATATCTTACATGTTTATACCAACGGCTTACATTATTCATATCTTACATGTTTATACCACAATACCAACGGCTTACATTATCCATATCTTCGATGTTTGATGATTTCGCTTCCGAATCCAAAAAAGCACACTCTGCTTTTGGTTCATCTTTAAATTCGTGCTTTTAACTTTTCCAATACTTTTCTTTTATTGGCTTTTTAATTTAACTTCGATTTTAATAATTAATCATTTATTCATATTCTGTGCACGGTGGGTCGAGACTCCAGAGTCTGGCAGAGAGGTCGCTGAACTGAAGGAGGGCGAAAATTTGAAAGTTATTTTTGTATAATTTAAATGAAATTGCTTCAATATAAAATTCAAATTCGCCTTTTGTTTCACGCTTTCACAACATGGATGGATAACTTTGCAAATTTGTAAATTTGCAAAATGGATTCCGAAAGTAATGAGAAGTTAATAATAAAATAAAATTGAATGGCTAAATTATAAAAGTTAATAAATTTACAAAACAATTTTTAAGGGAATGTAAATGAATTTCCTGATTAATTTCAAAGATAAATATCTTAAAATTAATTAAAGTATGTATTTACTTGTTTTCTGTTATGTAAAATTGTATACATTTTATTCGTGGCAAAATTATAGAAATTAATAATAATAGAAAAAGTGAAATGGATAAATTATAAATAATAAAAGCCAATAAATTTCCAAAACCATTTTTAATTAAATAGAAATGAATTTCCTGGTTAATTTCAAAGATAAATCTCTTAAAATTAATTAAAGTATGTATTTACTTGTTTTATGTTATGTAAAATTGTATACATTTTATTCATTGCAAAATCATATGTATATATATAGATAGATAGAATGATAATATAAAATATTAAGTTGGGAGAATAAACTTTATAAAGTTGTAAAGATAATTAATTCTGGAAGACGCTTTGAATTTCAAAAAGAGTCTTTGAATTTGAAAAAGATTAATTGTATGGATGGTAATCATATTATTTTCCATTTTAATGTTTTTATCTTTTAAAATGTAATTCTAAAGTTTACTAGAATTATTTATTATGCTTTTTAATAGTGTGACAAAGGTTTTTGGAAATTTGGAATTTAAGTTAATGCTGGTACAAGTCTACATGAATTTTACTTTTATGTCATTTCAGCAATATAATAATGTATACCAATTAATTTTATAAATTACAAGTTGATTTTCTTCACCATTATGTCATTGGATAATTCACAAGTTATATCGTTCTAATTTTTTAAAATATCCCAGGAAAGGCAATTTTATAAAATTAATTCATCTCATTTAAGTTATTTTTATTTTATTATTTTTTAATATTATTTTAATTTTTAATATAAAAATTATTTTATAACTACACCATATGTATTTTTCAGTCATGGTCGCACAATTCTAAATAAGTATCACATTGCCGCACACGCATATAATTTGAAATTTGAATGGAGGTGCTTTTTCTAACTAAATTTTAGCATCAAGTTAAAACTTATTTTTGGTAAATTTCTTTTGAGAGTTCTATGATCCATATTACTTTCTTTTCTTAATAATGATAATTGAAAATTTGAAGAGCCTCTTCACATCACATTTAATGCTTACTTTTGTTTAGACCAATGAATTGAAATCTCACTTTTAGTTTATAAAGAAGAGAGGTTTCATATCTGTAACTTAATTTTAATAATTCTATGTCAGCTTTTATTGCATTATTGTTTTTTCTTAATTATTTTTAAGTGATATATTATTTATCTCTTATTCTTTTGTTGTATTATTATTTGCTTTCTTAGCTATTGTTTAAATATATTGCCATTTTCTATAGTATTATTAATTTTTTTCATAATTATTTTCTTATTATATTATTATTATTTCCAACTCATTTGTAAAAGATATACTCACATTTGTAACTAAACCCCTAGTGGGAAGCATAAAAATCATTCCTCCCAACCCTTGGCTACATGTGGGTATTTTCATAAGGAATATGGTGAGATGGGTGATTAGATATGCATTAAAATAAAAATGGAAATGGAGGCCCCCTCCAAATCGAAGGAGCATGATATACATCACCACACACTCAAAGTAGTCAATGTCTTTGGCAATCAATGAAGCTTATGAATTGAATCAATGAAGTTTTTGAGTTTGGTTGGTCTTGTGTGAAAATTGTACTTTGTTCCAGGGAGCATTACTACACCCATTTAAGAATGGAAAGTATAATAGTCATGAATGATATAGGGCACATCATTGTGGATAATGGCATGGAGGAAAGTTGAAAGATAGAAACTTAGTCCTTCCTCAAGAATCATAATGGTCTACATGTTTACGCACCTTGGCTTTTATGAACTAGATTTTGTTGGTATTGTAAGTCAATCATTCTTAGCCAATTGTATTTTAAACATCATTGTAAGTTCAGAGGTGTGGATTTTACATTAATAAGGGGCTCTAGTTTTTTCTAGTTCCTTTTAGTCTATCCCTACCTTCTCTGGATCACCTTTTCATCCATTCCTAGTTATATTTGACTCACTTTAGTTCATTCCAGTCACACATGAAGCTCTAAGATTTGAGTTAATTTCTCCTTGGTTTATCGGTTTTTTTTGACTAGTTATCATCTCCCTCTCCATACTAACAAAGCTTAGTAGTAGTGAACATTGTCCACAATTGTGATATATATCCCAATAAGTTCTTGGATAACAACATACTAGATGTAATTAGGTGTAAGGCGATAAATCACATAAAATACTCTTTAAATTTTGGCTTTGTAACTTTAGCAAGGTAAATATTATTGGAGTATTGTTTGAATCCCTATTTTCTTATTTTCCAAATTCTCACTTTATGTTCTCTCAATGAATTTCTAGACCTAAATTGAAATCTAGGGAAAATTCTAACTCTATGGTGGATTTTCAAATGATCTAAGACTAGACTTAGTTCATAGACTCTCTCGTGTTGGTCAAGTAATTTAGTTTTTATTAGCCAACACTTTTTAAATATAACTACAAATTCAAAACAGAGGGTTATTAATTGGACTAGGGATTCTGACATTCTTTCTGAGTTGCTCCAGTCTCTTTTAGACTCTTCTGAGTTTTTTTCGACACTTTCCTGCATATAATTGGTCAACCTAGATTTAATTCAAGAAATCTTTATGTCCTGACCTCTTGGTTCATAGTATCTCTTTGGTGTCTAGAAGGTCTTGGTTCCCCTGAGAATTAAATTATTATCATCTCTTTCTCTATATCAACCAAACCCAATAGTAGCTTTGAAAATGTCTCCTTTCATGTTCTTGAGACAAGCATTTCAACTAGGCTTCTAGGAGAGGAGTTGTTCTTTATGATCCTATAGTGGGAAATTTATGAATATAATAATAAAATCATTTTCTAGGTTCTCAATTCTTATGATACCCCATGGTTAGCCCTTTTGAATCTGGTCCTACGAAGAGATATATAGAATTTTATTTTTTTCCTCATTTCTCCCTTCATTGTTTTCTCAAAGTTCAGCATGCCCCAAGGATGGGGTTCTCATGACATAAGAGGTCGTCACAATAGAAGGGGTCCATCAATCTTCCAAGAAAAATCAACAACATAACATTCAATATATATTAATGACAACAATAGCCATCCATGGATCCAAAGGAAAATTGAGGATAGTGAGAGGGAATCTAGAATTGAACATCAATTTAGTGTAAATGAGGAGGTCATGGAGAATATTGACAATTAGACATCAGATACATGTAGTACAAGATCAAGGAATACCGAATACATAAAAATGGTGGATATCAACTAGTAATTAAAAGGCATAATGGGCAAGGCATTGGCGACACAGTCAAATGAGAAACTAGAGATTTTGCTATGCACAGATGAGATGTAGAAGAAAATTAGAAAGATGGACATCAAACTAACAACAATGACAAGGAATATTTCCAATCTAAAATTCA
>APFE030388261.1:45087-60398 GCA_000404065.3 Pinus taeda | reverse complement strand
TGGTCACATGTGTTAGCATATTGTAGGGTATCATGTGATGTGACACATAACCACTTGTTTCCATTAACCTACCACTGTGGGTGGTCACATGTGTTAGCATATTGTAGGGTATCATGTGATGTGACACATAACCACTTGTTTCCATTAACCTACCACTGTGGGTGGTCACATGTGTTAGCATATTGTAGGGTATCATGTGATGTGACACATAACCACTTGTTTCCATTAACCTACCACTGTGGGTGGTCACATGTGTTAGCATATTGTAGGGTATCATGTGATGTGATACATAACCACTTGTTTCCATTAACCTACCACTGTGGGTTGTGTGTTAATGTAGCACAAGGCAAGAAATGTGGGTTGTGTGTTAATGTAGCACAAGGCAACAATGGCCACAATGGCCATGTGTGAGTGCACTATAGCACAACTTGTAACCATGTCTTAGTATAGAATTAGGCCAATGTATTAATATAATATTAAACTAAGTGTATCATGCGTTTATGTAGCATAAAGTCATATGTGAACGTGATGTGAACGTGACATTGAGCCATGTATTAATATATAAGCATAATACTGGATCATGTGTTGTTGTAACCTAGATTCGCCGAAATACTCTCACATTTTGATTAAACCACATTTTACCATATAGAGAATACGACAACTTATGGTCACATATCAATATATCAATTTAAGACACAAGAATATGTTGGCATATCATAGTTGTACTTGTTATTGCATATGAATACCATATAAAACCATATTTTGATGTAGCATAAAGTGTTTTGTCTAACTTTGTATCATGATGGGTGATAAAAATGTGTTACCACATATCAATATAATTTGATTAATCACTAAAGTGAGTTGCCACATGTCGGGTCAATATAGCATAATACCACGATTAACCATATATCCACGTAGCATAGTGCAATCGACGTAACATATGGGCATCTCATTACGTAACATAACGCCACAAGTCTCCTCGTTCGGAGTCCCCACTGATGACTAGAAGTTGCAAGGACATGGCATTCTAACGCGTTATACAGCCTTGGAGAACAAGGAACCAGAAAAAAACAGGTGGAAATATATCATAGAATCAAATATCGCAATGACTGTGACTTTGAAGATCGATCACTCAAGGAAATATATTATGATGAATAACGTAGAAATTGCAATTTCACTGTTGAGCGCGTGAGTCTGGCCTCCCTTTAGATTTTGTATTATTTCTTTTGCCACTGACCCACTTCCTTACCCGCGGGCTTACCGGCGAGCCCTTCCGTGTTCTGATGCAAATTCTGGCTCCCACGCTTATAAACCAATGGGATCAAAGTGGCGGCCAACGTCTCTGCTTTCGTTTTCTGTTACTGTATCATATTTAGCTGATCTGGTTTGATAAATCATATCCTTGTTGATCTATATTCTAGAGTTGGTGCAGAACCACAGCAATTCTTTATAAATTCCTGTCGATGACGTGACAGTAACAAATTAGATTGGTCGAACAAGGACATTTATTTTAATCAATCCCTGTTATTCACGTGACAGTAAACAAACGAGAATCTCTTTCCATGGATGACGATTCACGCCTGTATGTGACGAAATGGAAAGAAACAAGCGAGCAGAAACCGATATGTTTACACATTCACTGTGTTTTACCGGCTGATTTTAGAACTTTCCGTCTCTGGTGGAACTTCAAATAGTCACAGGAGGATGACCTCACAAACATGTGAAACAAAATTCGATATTGGTGGGTTGTTCAGTGGATTTAACAATTCATTATTTTTACTCTTACTGGGGTCGAGTGTTTTGGTCAAACCAGATAGATTCAAGGGCATGTGACGGTGGAGATAAAGGTCACTACACTTCTCTGAAATAGTCGTTCTGTCGAAAACTAAAGGAATTCAACGAGATTGATGCAACAAGATTTTGTCATGGATGTATGGTTTGTCCAATTTTTTAATTTTGTAAAAGTGAATTTCGTCGACTCGATTTTGGTATTTACGTTGTGCATGTTACTTGTGCATGTTACTTGTCTTGGTTATAGTGTTATATGTCTTGTAGTGTTACTTGTTTTGGTTATAGTGGTATTTTTCTTTGTGCTAAGTGGTATTTAGGTTGTGTAGTGTTATTTGTTTTGGTTATAGTGGTTTTTTTTTGTTTTTTTTGGGAAGCATGGTAGAGTTTGGACACTTTTTGGGATAGTTTAGTTACCTCAATACTGGCTTTCATTCTCAACTCCCCAGATGAGATTTGAAACTCTGACCTGGTGGAGACTAAATCCATACAGACCAATTGGCCTACACATCATGGGTGTTTTGGTAAGGTTTTTTCCTGTCACAATCAGATTATACTTGAATTGCCTATAATTTCACCTTACGCTACAATCTGTCAAATGCCTAAATTCTCTTCAACTAAATTTTTTTAATAGTATACACACATCCAACAACAATCTTCAAAACATCTAAGCATTACTTTAACATTTAGTCAATATTTCAATGTTGAGCTAATACAAGTCAAAATAACGTATAATAACATTTAACAAATAAAGAGTCCACAATAATGTATAAGTGAAACCAAAGGTAGGTGTTTTGAATTTATTTAGATGAAGATTGTTACAAATATACAAGAAGGGAGTTTTAGTCTCTTGCCTACAACTCTATTATAGATGTACCATGAGTCTAAAGCAATACATCCTTCTCTCTACTAGCCAATAGGCTTATGCAATTGAACCCCTAAAGAAGCCACATGCTTGCCTCCTACAAGTCCCATTTTCATCTTTCTCACTTAGCTATTGCAATTTTCCCTATTCTGCCAACCCTAAACTCAAAAAAAACTAGATTTCCTTTACACTCTTTGTGAATTATCATTCAATGGTTGATTCCTTAGAAACTTTGAGGTGTCTGCTATTTATCCAAGACTTGTTTTGCACTTGCAAGCCCGTCCAAGCCTAAGTGGACCCATGTTCCAATATTTCCAACTTCAATTGTGTCTAGTGTTGGGCCCTCCACCCCTTCATAATTTGTTCATGGACCACCCAATATATAATGGTGTTATGCTCAAAGTGTCATGCACCCCAGAAGTGTGCCCAATTGTGCCCAATGCATCTAGTGGATGTATTCCTAGTGGATGTATGCCTAATGAGTGCATCACACTATTATGCTCCATGTATGCTTGTGCTCAAAGGCACTTCTACCATCTATTGTAACCCCAAGTGTCGACTTCCTAACTCCTTGGGTCTACATATAGTCCAAGTACCCAAGTCTATAAAGCTACTCAATTTATCTATACCAATTTAGTCTATCATGCATCATACTTGTGGATTGAATAGGGTCATTAATCAACTCCCTTCCCCCCACATTTCATTCCCTCTCCAAGTTTCCTTCCAAGCTTCTTAAGTTGTCTCCAAATAATGTGAGTTACTAGGGTTTATTATGTGCCTAGTCTAAGTAAGGGAACCTGACATGCCCATAGTGCTCATTTCCATTATGCAAGGGCACCCAAAACTGAGTCTTCATGCCATTGAACTCCAATCATGTCCATATATGTCAGTGAATGACTGCTAAGGTGATCATGTGGTGGAGGTGGTTGAATCCATTCAAGGCTAGCCCCTTACATCTTCCTCCACTAAAAGTAATTTCTAGCCATGAAAACATCCCCAAGCATTGGTTCCCCCCAAGATATGTTTTCCAGACCCATGCATCCACTCGCAATTGACTCCTTCAATTTCCTCTACACTATCAATGCAATAATTTCTATACAATTTCTCATTTTCAGCTCTTCCTTTGAATGGAACAACTTTTCCCACTGTCTACTGACAATGCCTCTTGGATATATTATTTTGTTATTATTGTCTTATAATTTAGATATAGTCTAAATCCAACATTTCTAGGTATACCTACTACTTTTGTAATCTAACATTCATCAAGAAAATTAAAAAAAAAGTTCAAGTATTGCGCCCTCCAAACCTACTACCACATTATTACTTCAATTGGCTTTGCATTGATTCTATGTGTTGAACTCTCCATGCCTTGAACTAGTTGATTCACCAATCCAGCTATCATTCCCAAGCCATAAGAATTCACTTCAATTCACTTCCTTATGACGAGGATAATAATTTCCTTCTATACTTCAATATGCTTTTAAACTCTAATAGACCGAGGTAAGGTCATCATTTTCACCTCCAAGCTATCAAATCACCTCCTACAACCCAACATTCTAACTTCTTCATTGAACGTAACAACTTCTTCATTGAACGTAACAACTTCTTCATTGAACGTAACAACTTCTCTTAGTGAACTTAGACTCCATTGCCATCTTGTAGGCAATAGATTATGCTAAGATCTAAAATCAATAAGAGGGAAATAGAGTTCCTATAAAACTCTACTAAACCAAGGCAAGGCCATCATTTCCACCTCCAAATCATCAAATCACCTCCTGCAACCCAACACTCTAACTTCTTCATTGATCATAACACCTTCTTTATTGCACTTAGGCTCTATTTGCAACTTCTAAATAACAAATCATGTTAAGATCTACAATCAAGAAGAGGGTGGTAGATGGCCATCACTACGAGTCCACTCAACACTCAAATAGTGTATCTAAAGTCCCATATTTCAGTAATTCAACCAAAAGACTTTCATACATCTTGCCTAAGAGATGCACGCCTCCTCTAATTTTTTCATCACCTTCAACCAACAATCTTATGATCTGCAATTCATTTTGGAAGTCATCCTCAAACCACCCAAGGAGTGCTTTGCCTCATCCAAGGTCCCTATATACGAAGGTTGGAAAGCATATTCCTTGTCAACTTGGTCCATTTAGTTCAGGTACACACATTTCTTAATAAACTCCTTCATTGTCTCCATCCAATCACATATAAATATACTACCATAATCCATGAAGCAAGTATCCATTGCTTTAGCATTGTAATTATTGCTACACCAAGTAAAGGTCTCCATCCATTCTTAAAAGCTAGCAAGTTCCCCCCTACAACTAGAAATGTTCTTCAAGGCACTCATGCACAACACCTCATTGTCCATTGTCCTACTTTGACAACAAATTGATTAAATAAACATCAATGTGGAGAATAGAATGTCCTACTACCACCATGAGTTTCATGATTTTGAAAAAAAAAATCCTCCTTTATCTATCCTTTAACTAAACATGGAATCTTAGGCTCCACTCCATTCTCCCAAGTAGTGAGCCACATGTGTCTTTGATCAATGAATGGAAGATGTTAGGTGGTTTCTAAAGTCACCTCCAACAAATGCAATACCTAGACTACAATATGGGATTCACCTTAGTAAACTATTGTTGTTAACTTCCTTCCTCATACTTTCCTAAACTAGTTGTGAAGGAACTAAGAACCTCCCCTATAACCTTTGAAGTTTGTTGCATCTGGGCTCATCTAAAGACTATTGGATTCACCTTCCATATTAAATGTGCTATGTATTTTTTCTCAAAGGAAAATCAATGGAAAAATGATTATCATTATGTGTTCCTAAAATATTCAAGGTCTATGCATATATATTATCTTGGTTATATGTTTCACAAAAGCATTGAGTCTATTGTTTCTAGTGTTTAAGTCACCCTCGCAGCAACTAAGAAACTTGTTTTTGAAAATAAATTTCGCAAAAATAATAAAAAATTCTTTGTCGACAGTTTCGAACCACCAGTTGTGGTTCATCGTCAGGACAATGAAGATGCCAATCTGAGCGATGAGTTAAATAGAGACAAGCCAGGCCAATCCAACAACTAAATTTTCCCGGGTAATGAGTTAAAGGACCTCTTACGGCTAGGTTTGACCAGGCAAAGGGGGAGGGATCCCAATTTTTATTTAATTATTTTATTTATCAATTTATTTGTTATTATTATAATTATTATATCTATATTATATATAATATTATTCATATTATATTATCTATTAATATTAATAATATTATTACCAATATTAAAATTATTATATATTTATTTACCATTATGTATATTTCTATTTATTTACCATTATATAATATTAATAATTATTATTTTATTAATTATTAGAATACGTATTAATGGTAAATATTATTATCACTACCTACTATTTTATTATTAAGTGGTAACGTTTTAGATATAGAACTTAATCAAAATTAATTTTTATTTTATTATGTATTTCTTATTTATATATTTATTAAAATTATGAAATATAATTAATATATCATTTTTACCATATTTTCATAATGAATTTATTTATTATATTAATATATCAAAAAAAAATATTACTAATATATTAATATAATATCATTAAATAAATATTATTTATTTTAAATTATTAAAATAATTATATATGTAAATATCATTATTATATACCCCTTATTTTATTATTAAACGTAAGATTAACATCCAGAACATAATTAAAACTACGGAATAATTATTTTCATTTATATGTTTATTCATTTACTAATATTAATATTATTAAATTAATATTACTATTATGAGAAAGTAATAAAATTATAAACTAATATCATATTATTAAGATATAGTAGTTAATAATATTATCAATAAAATTAATTTTTGGCTAATATTACTAGCTTATAATCTGAGTAATAAAGGGATTAATTATATCATTCAAACCAGATTGAGGGAGGAACATGAAACACAAGATAGGCCGGAATGAGGATGCTAGGAAGACAGGGCTGGGATCCAGCAACTGCTAATCTTCCAGCCATCATCCCTATTAAGATTTATAGGCCTTTTTTCAATCTCAAGGGCCTCTTTAAACTTTCGATGGTGAAACTGCGGAACTTTTGCAATGACACGAGCCTCTTCAATACAGACATGATGTTTAGTCTTGTCGGCATGCTTTGCAAGGGCCGAGGACTTGGCCCTTCCATGCTTTAAGTTTGCCGAATGCTCATTAATCCTTTGATTAATAGAGCGACTAGTCTCACCAATGTATGGTGTCCCACGGGAACAAGGAATGACATAGATGCGCTTCATGTCTTTAGGGTCGATAGGATCTTTATATTATGAAATCTAATAAAAAAATATGATCTAAATAATTATCTCTAAGATATATGACTAGAGGTGGTGGGAAAAGTGTATTAGAATGCTCCTAAGGTGTGCGCAAGGCTCCTTCTTTAAAGCTAATACTCTTCTATATGAATACTAAGGTTCCATATCCTTTTATTAGAAGGGATGTGAGCCCATGCATGAGAATTAAAAATATGAAAGTGTATGATATCTGATTTCTTCCATGTCAAGGCTTCATAAGGAGTGATTCCCTTTGTTGATTTATGAGTAACTATATTCTAAATAGAGGTTACATATTTTATATCCTTATCTCACAACTTTGGATGAAGCCATCTAGCTTGCAACATATTTTTCACCCATTTCTTTCAATGTCATATTTTTTCTCTTCGAACTCCATTCTATTGTGGAATATATGGTAGTATATATTTCATCTCTATACCTAATTTTGAAAAATATTCTCAAAATATTTATTAACATACTCTCCTCCATTATATATATAAATTTTATTGATTTTTTTCCTTGGTTCTTTACAAGTTGTTTGAAATCCTTAAGGTGTCCAAAGGCTTCATATTTAAATTCCAGAAAATACAACCATGTATACCTTGACCAATAATCAATAAATGTGAGTACATCCCTTTCTTTACTCATATATGGGTGAGAGAAAGGACCTATTACATCACTATGTGCCAATTTTAGGAATGAAGATGATCCCCACACTTTACCTATATAAAACTTCTTCTCATGATGTCTTCCAAGTATGCATCCCTAGAAAACTCCATCCATATATTATATTTTTGGTAGACCTTCCACCATAACTTATTTACTTAGTTGCTTCAAATACATGTAATTTACATGTCCAAACCTATCATGCCACATCCTACCCTCCTAATTGGCATTGTAAAGAGAAACACAATTTGATTTTAGAATGAAATTAGGGAAGGAATACAATCTACAATGGTGGTCCATCTCACCAACTACTACTCTTGAACCATCTATTATCTTAAGAATAACCACTATTTCCAAAGTGAACTTAAGTCAATGGTCTATACCTATGCGCAATATAGTATATGGAGAGAATATTTATGGAGACATTATGAACATGTAACACATTTTCAAAGATTCCATAATCTAGGTCCACTCCTCCTTCTATGCAACTTCAAGAGGAGAATCATCTCCCATTATAGGTGGACTAATAAAAGCATGCAAGTATAAGAAAGTATCATATGATGAAGCCATATAATGAGTAGCTCCTAAATCAAGAATCGAAGTGTTAGGAGAAGAAGTTATGGAAATCAAAGCATGAACCTTACTTCTATATTTTGGTTGTTTTTCCCCTTGATTGTGTGATAGCAGATTGCCAAAACAGAAGCTAAACACTAATCACTACAAAATTCAAAACGAAATAGTTCAACTACAAACAAAATATGAAACAAATAATATTTAGAACTCATGATTTTATTCATTAAGGAGCTTGGGACCTTTTCCCCTTCTTGCTTGGCCCAATAATTACATTACATTCCTATTTATACTTAGAGAAGGAGAGATATAGAATTCTCAAGATATAATTCCTATCCTAGACTTTTAGAAAAATCCTCATAACTTCTTTCCTAAATAAAATAGTTTCTTCTTCTTCTTCTTCTTCTTCCTCTTTTTTATACATACTGTTTCTACAATTTTTACATAGTCTAGTAGTTTCTAAAAATCTACAAAATCTAGAATCCTCTAAAAACATATTACATTTAGAAAAATATATATTTTATTATTATGCCTTGACATCAGACTCCTGGGGTAGAAAATTTCATGACCTCCTACTCGTAAGTATTCACCTTTCTTATTCCACCTAGATCCCACACTTGATTCTGTTGTTGTCCATTTTTTCTTTTGTTTCATTGTTCCATTACTATTTGTAGTCTTCTAGGATCCCATAATTTATGTTTTAGTTGTTCACTCATCCATAGATGTCGTTGTTCTATTGTAATTCTCATTATTCTAGGCTTCCAGAATTTATGTTGTAGTGCTCCACTTGCCTTGCTGATGTAAATTTGATTAGTCAATTGTATGTTGTTTCTTCCTACTTTCTTCACTTTGATATACCTCTTCTTAGACACCTTCCTCATTAGCATCCAAAATTCATCAATTTCATTATATAACTTTGTCCTTAATTGAATCTTGTTGTTGTTATCTTCTTCCAGTTCCAATTTTGCATGTTGAATATGCATCATTTGATTTACTAACTTATCATCCAAGGATTTCAATTCCATCAACAACTTTATGTTTTCATCACACTTCATGAGGATTGCATCTAAATGCTACTCTTCATTTTCATTATCCTTCACAATGCCTTCTTCATAAGTCAACTTTTCCTTGTTTGTTGCAACAATAGGTTGCTATAAAATTTCTCCCATGATTTCATTTATCCTTTAGATAAGATTTCCACTTTGACTGTCTTTATAAGAAAATTTTGTCTTTTTCCCTCTTTTAACAAATTCTAATTTTGGTCTTCCATATTGATGACAAGTTTTTGTCCTGATTCAATGTCTTGAGAAGGCATCCCTTCGTCTTCCTCTATACTTGTGATAACTGTAGATGATTTTCAAACTTTAGTACTTGCCAGATATTATATCAAAAACTCCTTTTGTTGCTCTAGATTCTTCATGTAGTCCATGAGACTCTCATACAATCTCTGCTCAACATCTTCCTCATCCTCTTCTCCTAGGAGTATTCCTTTCTTTGGTTCACAGTAGTTAACTCTCTCTTCCTCTTCACACTTAGCTTCTCTCAATTCCATATTTCTCAATTGAGCACTCAATAGATCCCTTAGCTTAATTCTCAACTTCTTGGCATATAGATTCCTAACAAGCCATCAGACCTTCTTTATCAAAGTCCATCCACATCTCTGGTATTCTTCCATTTCTTGTAGTATCATTATTATTACACTAAGCCTCTCTTTAAACAACCATTTTTTTGTCAAACTCCTCTTGGCTCATTCTCCTCCTGATGCCATTTAATTTGGCATCTTCCTTTCGTCTATTGTGGCTTGCACCTAAACATTTTTAATGATCATCACTAGTCATGTTTTCCTTCCCTTTGTGAGTTTCCTCTTTACCATTGTGAGTTGCAATCAAGACTTTGTAGTAACAAGCCTTCTACGTTGACCTATTACTCGAATACCTCACCAAGTTTCTTCCTTAGCTTAACCTTCTTGTATTCCTACGGTTCTTTTCTTTAGAATATCTTGAGCACTCCTTGCTCTTCTAGGCTTTAGCACCTACTCACACTCTTGAGAACTTATCTTATCCTCTTCTTTTCCAAACTCAACTTGAACATCATGTTTTCCTTCCCTTTGTGAGTTTCCTCTTTACCGCTATGAGTTGCAATCAAGCCTTTGTAGTAACAAGCCTTCTACATTGACCTGTTACCTGAATACCTCATCAAGTTTCTTCCTTAGATTAACCTTTTGGTATTCCTACGGTTCTCTTCTTTAGAATCTCTTGAGCACTCCTTGCTCTTCTAGGCTTCAGCACGCAATCACACTCTTGAGAACTTACCTTATCCTCTTCTTTTCCAAACTCAACTTGAACTTGTTAAGGTTCTTTGGCATGATCTTCTTTCACCCAAGAACATCACTTGTTCTTTGTTGCAACTCTCCTAGATATAATCATTTCCACCATGTCTTCTTCCACTTTTTCTACCTATATGTCATGTGGAAACACACATCCTTTTTTATCCACACAATATCTTATCTACTTCAAGATCTTGTCTTGCTTTGACACCAAAATGATGGAAAAGTGCCACAACAAAAGCTACACATGAATCACAACTAAGATACTTTCTTGAAATAGGTGCACTTTGTTCTCTCCTTCTTGGAACCCTTTAAATTTGCACTCTTCTTAGTGGGATTTCATTTTCCTTCTTGCTAATGATCTAGCTCCTCCTTTCCTTGTTTTTTTTCTTGTTCTTCTTGCTAGCTTCCTACACTACAAATGTATGGGTGTTGGAGGAATTTAGAGCCCCCATGTGAATGAGGTTATTTTTCTCATGGATCAATGATTCTATGAAGTCATTCATACATATAATATTCCAATTTTTTCCCATATAAAGAATATTAGTGTGGAGAGAAAAATAAATACTGAATACTCGGGTCTTGACTTTGAAATGACTAACACGATGAACTACTCCTCTCTTCTATCAATGCTAGCATCTTTAACCTGTTAAAGCGTAGTCTTGAACCTAGAGAGGTCTTGTACGGTCTCAAAGTTTTTTGGGCTCAAATATATGATCTCATTCTCTAATCGATGTCCTCTTAACTGATTTGGTTTCCCAATTAATACCTCCAACTTAGTCCATACTTCATTGGGAGTTATACAAGAATTAAGAGGAAAGTGTTAGTCTAAAGAAAGGTACAAGCATGAGATCCCATAAGACTCGTACATTTTTTTGAAGTGCCCTTACTTCTCTACAATTGAATTGGGTGTAAATTTAGATCACATAGTGATTCTATAGAGTTTATTACTCCATAATAGAAGTAGGACCTTGAGATGCCACTTAAATTAGTTGAATGACATAAGAATCACACTAATAGGGAGCTTATCCATCCTCATTTGGTTGTTTATCCCTATATGGTCCGCAATAATATGAGTATATTTATGACAAACTCGTTGAAGACTTTAACACCGTGTATGGTTCTAAGAACAAGCACAAAATCTAGTTGTGACAAAATACTACACTAGCAATTGCAAGACAAAAATAAAGAAGCGGGAGTAAAATAACACTCAAATAGACTAAGTAGATGAAATACCAATTCAAATTCACTTGTATTACCTTAATTTCTTTGAGTACAATTGAATAACACTCTCCTAGAGAAGATCAATGCGCAATAAGTGTGGTTCATTGTGCATGCATAACCAATAGAAAAAAAAACTCCCCCTTAGTTCCAATTAATTGGAAAAAATGGAATTGGAGAAGCTAAAATACAATTACAGTCAATAATACACTTGACTAAGGATAAGAAGAGCCAAAAATGAGTGAGAACTAAATGTAAAATTCACACACATCATCGCTAACTCTAAAAATATAGAAAAGCCCCAAATAAAAATATAAGTATAAAGTTTCTATATAATAAAATATAAATATAGATAAGTTTCCTAAAAATTGGAAAAAAAGTAAAATGTAAAAAAATTAGCTAAGAATAAATAACTACTTATTAATAAATAAGAAATAACCACATCACTATCGAATCATTGCCATATCTCATTCTACATAGTAACCTTTACTAAAAATAAAGATAATATAAATGGTAACTACAAAAATAACAAGATCGCTTAAAGAGTTAAAAATAAAGAATAGCTGAAGTGAGGTAATATTCTACAACAGAGTATCAAAAAGGTGCAAGAACCAAAAAGAAAGTGCAACTTAATTTTCTTTATACTTGAATTTGAATGCACCCGTAATAAAGATAAACATGAATATTTCGTCCAAAGACGTAAAAAATCCCTCTATGCTATTTAGAAATAACTGCGTGAGGATAGCTAAAATTCCATACGTTATTTTTCGCTTTATTTGAAAAACTACCAATAAAAGTTATGGAATTTGATGGCTACACTATAATATCAAGAGTATATCCAACAACTTACAAGTTTTTATGATTTAGCAAGAGTCAATACTAGAATAAGGGGAGACTACTCCTTGAGCCGAGATTATAGCAACCCATATAATAAATGAGATTTGAACCTATTCTTTTCTAATTGTCAAATAGATTATATATATATATATATATTATTATGATAAAAGATTAATAATTTTAAATAAAATGAGATAAAATAGTTAATTTATGGATAGAGGTTTTGCTCCAACTTTTCATTATTCATGGAAAATTAAAAAAAAATAATAATTAATAATTAAAACAAAATGGAGAATAATACGGATAGGTTCGTTGAGCGTTTCTTAAAATATAATTTATAGAATCTAAAAAAATCTTTTGGTTAAATTTTAAACTAGATTAATTAAAAAAAATTATTATTAACCAAATTTATAAATCTAGGAAAAAACTTTTAAATTAAAAATTTTTCAAAATATAATTTATGACTAAAAAATTCCTTTGGTTAAATTTAAACTATATTAATTAAAAAAATTTATTATTAACCAAATTTATAAAATCTAGGGAAAAAAGCTTTTAAATTAAAATTTTAGAACTAACTTTTGTGATTCATAAAAAAAAAAGCCAATTATTGGCCAAATTTTACTGGAGATTTATATTATTATTTTGAAACCATTGTAGACAATTCTTGTCATTCATACGTGGTGATTTTCTCAACATTTAAGAGCTGCAAATTTTTGGGGATTCAAAGGTGATAATTATTGGGATGCAATTATTGGGATGGCTAAACAGGATAGAGGCAATATGGAACTATAGAAAGGATTACTCTATAGCCCATATTGACAGGAAAAAAACAAGGTGGCTGATGCACTATCTAAAAAAGGACTTACCTCTCAACATGAAGTCTGGATGATGAGTATTACAATGGGCAACAATACTCATCAGATTCAGGAATTTATTATGCCCGATACATAACTCTCTCTCACCTGGTTGTCAATTCGGTATATATCTGGTCCCCACAATCAAGGATTTCTCTTCTTTCGGTTGTTTCTCTATATTCAGTCATGTTTATCTGCTAATGTATCATATTTTGTTTTTATTTGATTTGATTATTCTGAAACATTCTGATGAGGTCTACAACCTCCAAATAAGTTTAGATCACCCTCTATTTTGGTTTGTTAGCTTATTCAGCATTATTCTGTGATTACCAAAATAGTCTTATGATGTACTGTTTTTATTTCTGTGAATTTAACCAAAATGATCTTATGATGTACTGTTTTTTATCTACATATAGAACTAATAGAAATTCTTTTTTTTCGTGCCCCTGAACCAAAAAAATAAAAGGAAAAAATAATTTTATAAGCTTTCGAAATTTATATGGTTGTTTTCACCACAAATCTTTTAAAAGAACCTCATTGAAAATAGAATTTTCCTTACGATATTTAAAATTGACCAATTGACATTAAAAACATATTTTCTATTAATCCAACGTTGCTATAACAACATTTTAAACCTCTTTACAAATTACCAAGCGTTGAGATCTCAATGCCATTCGATGTGGAGTATGGGTCTTTCTTGTCTATTTAACAAATCCTAATAACTTCTATTTAACAAAGTTTTAATAAACATGGTTGCAGACACATGGCTGAAATACAATTGAATAGTTAATTTAATTTTTTTTAGTTATAAAATTAATAAGCTATTGTTATTATAATTTATTAATGTTTTAAATTTTTTATTAGCCTATTAGAAAGGTTAAATTCTATTACTATTAGCCTATTTTATTCATTTTAAATATCAATTTGATTTTTATTTTATTTTACTATTGGGTGGTATATTTTTAATTAGGTGGTGCGGCGGCGGTATAAAGTGGTTTAATCTCAATAAACATCAAAACATTTTATTTTATGATACATCTTATATTGTTAAGAAAAAAATCATTAAATGACTACATTATAATTTTATTTTTAAATTACTATTAATTAAAAAGGAAATAATGCCCATAGAAATAGCTTAAATGGTGATCACCACATTATTACTATGTAAACCATGAGATTCAAGGTTCCAATCCCTTGTTGGTCAAGTAAAGAAAAAAACTAATACATAAAATTTTGTAACTAAGGATATTCACCCCCACTTACCACGAATATTTTAACTTTTAGATACAGTTTGTTACAAAAATAGAAGCTTAGCCACTTTTGACATGTAACATGATGGTGCATGCATGAATTATCATTGGACTTATCAAATTACTAAATTTAGATTGCATTAGAGATTGGTACATTGATCTATTTCCTTATTATTATAGTGTATTATGTGATTATAACTCATAATAGGGATATATTTTATTGTCTTGACAAATTTTAAGAGATAAATTAAAAATATATTTCTTGGAGATGAATCTTTAATGATGTGTTGAATGATAATAGAGAGTCCCCAACACAATGAGAGAGAAAACCTAATTTCTTGGTAAGGAGGATGCCTTGTATAAGCATAGTTTTACCTAATTATTTGTCATATTTCTTGAACCCCATGAGTACTCTAAGATTTTTTTTCACCAAGCCCATATATAACCATTCTCTCTCTTGGTACCCCTTTAAATGTAATATAGTATATTCTATGTTTTTAAAAAAAAATTAGGTATATCTTTTCAATCTCATCTAAAATTTTGTTGGAAAAATTGATATTTTAGAAATATAACGAATCTATT
>APFE030388261.1:25108-44376 GCA_000404065.3 Pinus taeda | reverse complement strand
TTAATTTCGTTTTTAAAATTATGGTTTCCCCGAATATTAGGTAACTAATTCTGTCGATGAATTTATATATGTATATATATAAACGACAACAAAACGTCTAAACTCATACTTTCCCTAAATAAATAACTTATTATCTTGTACTTCCAATAAATAATATAAATGTATTTTGGGTTTTATTTGGATTTTATTATACTTAGTATTTATATAACGGCTATAAATTTATTTTAATTTTAGATTTACCGAGAGTTAAGATGAATCATGTAAATTGTAAAATTTGGGGAAAGATTGGGAATTTTAGTGATTTGAGGGTTAACAGGAATCATGCAAATTGTAAAATTTGAGGAAAGATTTGGAATTTTAGTGATTTGATTTTTCTCAGTAGACTCTGAATTAAGATGGATCTATGCCAGTTTTTAATAATAAGATTCATGCTAAGTCCAGATCTACCAAGCTAGATCCATCCTAATTCCAAATCTATCTCTTTTTTATTGCAAAACTTGAAGAAAGATGTACACCACCTTCAGTGATTTGATTCCTCTCAACACCAGTTAGATCTCGAGTTATAGTGGTTTTAACAATATTATTTATATTTATATAAATTTCACATCTCTATAAATAGTTTTTTTTAAAACCTTGTTAATGCATTTAATTGCAATATTTTTCTCTCTTTTATATATATATTATATTATATATATATATATATATATAATATTTTCTTTCACATATACACATTATGTATTCTTTATAAAAAATATGTGTATACTTTCAATATTGTCAAAACACATAGATACACACAAATATAATTTAGGAAAAAAAATTAATGCACATATTGAATTTTTATATGCTTGTCAATTAAATCTAAATATGAATTTTGATGGTTATAAATATGGACCATTATTCTAATTTATATGGTTATATTTAGGCATAATTTGTCTTATAGAGAAGCTGATCATTTTCAACCAATTCTAAACAAGATTGTGATATTCTGTTATTTAAAATACATTTTTGGATGCATAAATGAATCCCTGAAAAACCCTTGGCACACTATAATTCCACGAACTAAACAACTTCAACTCATATTTTTTAAAATATCTTCGTATTTTAGTTAAAATTAACTAAAAGAAATAACACAAAAAAGTCATTTTATCTATTAATTAAATTAGGTGATCTCATATATATATATATTTAAATATTTTATTTTTATATAGGTTTATTAATCCAATTCATTTAAATTGTTATATGTTTATTAATTGTATGTATAGAAATATCATAATTATAAATATTAATCATTATTATTTATATTTACTTTGATGTTGGTATGTGTATTGTTTTTTTAAATAGTTTTAGATTTCATTAATAAAATAAATTTACACATATAATTAAAATATAACTAATTTGATTGATTTAACTTGAATTGATTTATTATTTTTAATTAATAAATATATTTTTTTAATTAAATTTCATCTTAAAGATATTATTCAATATTTAAATGTTTACATTTATTTACAAAAACTATAGCAACTCCCAAAATATATTATACTAGCCTAGATCCATCTTAATGTAGGATCTACCAAACCGAGAGAGGAGATCAAATCTCAAGAGATTTGATCTCTCTATGTGCTTGGTAGATCAAGGGTTATGATGGATCTAGCATGGTAGATCTATCTTAACTCAGGATCTACCAAGCATGGAGAGGAGATCAAATCTCTTTTCACTCTAAAAAAGGTTTGCATCTCAAGAGATTTGATCTCTCTGTGTGCTTGTTAGATCAAGAGTTATGATGGATCCAGGATGGTAGATCTATCTTAACTACGGATCTACCAAGCACGAAGAGGAGATCAAATCTCTTTTCACTCTAAAAAAGTTTGCATCTCAAGGGATTTGATCTCTCTCTGTACTTGGTAGATCAAGAGTTATCATGGATATAGGATGGTTTAATTTAGCCTTTTAAATAGGCTACATCCCACATGAATATTATGGGTCAATAGCATAGGTTCTCAATATCTTGGCCAATACCATGGACCATTTTTATTTTATTTTTATAGGGTTGTTTTTATCTTAGTTTGACGAAGTTAAAATGTTTTCTAAATCTTTTTATTTAATTTATTTTTAAAAATTAATTTAATTTATTTTTTTATATAATTTAATTTAGTCAAAATGTTAAACATTACATTACACACATATCTACTTATTAAATTGGAGAAAGAGAAGAACTATATATTACCTCCATTAATAAACAAACAGTCAATATATATACTACTTATCCAATAATATACCCACTAAATTAGAAGTGAAGTGACATATATTACTCTGCTCATTAATGAAACAATAAATAACTCTATATATATTGGTTTCCCTAGGAAAAAAATAGCAACACAGAAAAAAAAGTAGTGGTCTATAATGCTACTTTTTGAAAGCTTTTCAGGTGGGTTTTTTTGGTCAAAATCAGGCAGCAATTTATTGGAATCCCAAGTTTGATAGCTAGTTTTGCACAATCAAAGCGTCCCAGGGGTTTTTCAGGGTGCTGAATCCAAATATACAGTTAAAAAACCATTGTAACTGCAACAAATCAAAATTTAACCTCAATTTCTTCCCCTAGATTCCGTCACCAAAATCTCCAAAAAATCACATTATAAACAACTCCGAAAAAAAAAAAGCTTTTAGTACCTTTATACAATATTATAAACTTTTATGACAAACACGGTAACAACTCCCAAATATACTATAAAACCTCCCGCCATAATAATCAATATTATAAGGTTTTATGCATATGAGAAGTATTTTGATATTTCATTTTTCCGAGACACAATGACTACATTTCAATACACGAGGATGCCTTCTGCTGTCAATGAGCATTATTATTCCTTTGATATTTGCCATTTCTCAAGATCTCACACATGTTTGAACTCTGGTCAGCCCGGAGTTAGTTCTAATGTAATCATTGAAAAAAAAATTCTATGCTAACTACATAAACAGGTCAAGTGGCACCATAGGTAAGATCATTCTTCCCAAGGAATAAATCTAATAACCCTTTGTCACTTACTCCATCACTTCTATTATTTTAGTAAAAAGCATCTAACAGATCAACGTCTCACACATTTCATTATTATTACAAACCCACAAACGATATCACTAACGTAAAACGGAATCCAAAACCCTAATATGCTTTTACAGATCATTTAAATTGCGTGGATCGCAATCTTCATGCCCGAAGCGCAGTGGCCAGCAAAGCTGCAGATGAAATAGTTCATACCCTTCTTCAATGGAATCTGGTCGGCTCCGGAGGTATATCGTTTACTATTTCCTGTCACCTTGCAGCTTTTGTAGTCTTTCGAACCCACCGCCACTACATCGTGTGCTCCGGCGTTGTAATGAAAGTCTGCGCCATGACAATTCAATCTCAATATAATTAGCAACAAGGATAACGCAACTTAATCTTAAAATAAAATAAACTAATATAATAACCTATACAACACTCACTCAACGTGTCTCCAGCATGGAACCGGGGAGCCTTGGCCAGATAATTAGTTTTTGGCAAACCCCATCCATTAGCGCCACCAACTTTGTACGAGACCCCTGCAGCATGAGAACACTGGCTCACAAAAACAATCAGAAGTGCAACAGCCAAAAGTAAGCCTGCACTACCTCCTCCCTGAGCCATTTCACTCACTTGGCAATCACAACCACAACTCTAAGCTCTAACTCAAAGCAAAAAGCAGAGGAGACTGCAATAATCTGTTCCTCGATCTCTCTCTATATATAGAAATGTAGATGACCAGAGAGTGAGAGCCCAAATGCTCTGAGTCAATGCCCGCCCTTAAAGTCAGCCGAGAAAAGCTCAGACTGCAGACCCAAGGAAACCAGTAAGCACGAGGGAACGTGCTTGCTAACTCAGATATTGGGTTAAAGTAATTATAATGTATACATCAAACATCATAAATTTATAGCACACAGAGTACAGAATCCTCCACCTTATGAAATATAATAGCCTGGGAAATTATTTATCACATTCATGGAGGCGACGCTTCATGGAACTTGGAGTTTTTTGGGTTGTTTAACCTGAACTCTGAATATGCAGCGCCCATCAAGGACTTGGAAAATGTGTGATTGAAGACTTAACGCCATTTGGCTTCATATCAGGAATTCTGCATCTGGATTCGGGTTTTTTCTGTTTTCTCCCTTTTGGCATCTCTATGCGAGCCTGCATTTCACGGACGGAATCACTCAGTAAAGACATGCTTGCCTCTCACTCTCAGGGATTCGGGCTGACAGGATTTTTGGATATTCACGTTCGAAAATTGGGTTCGTGAAATGTCGTTTTCCCGTGAATTGCATTATTGAACTTAGCAACAAATGTGGCCTTGAGGAGGCAATTATTGGTCTTGGCAACAAATGTAGCATTATGTGGAGACAGTGTGAAGAGTATAAAATGCAAAAATATCTCATTAATATATACTGTTATGTCTACTAAAATACAGAGGAGGTAAGGGTTAACCAGCCTGTTATAGGGCATTAAATGCCCTGATACATGCATGTTTTATAACAAAATAACATACACCTTTTAGTGGCTACATAAGTTAAAAATAAAGGCTGTGTGTTATTTTGTTATAGAACACGCATGTACCAGCAGGCTGGTTAGCCCTTGCCCATAGAGGAAGGCAACCATTACCTTCTGTTTTGTAATTTGAATGACATAAAATTAGGTATTTCTTGCTTAATGTTTATTGGTTTAAAATTTAATGGGTTGTTGTGAGAATTTAACAAAAATAAATTAATCATTTCACAAAAAAACCAATAGAATTGTTTTTGGAATTATCGGAAATTTATTATATTTACTGGAGTAAAGAAATTGTTAGAAAAAAAAATAAATTTATAAATTTTAACCTATTTAAAAAAGATTATTAATTTTTGAAATAATAATTTAGAACAGTTTTAAAATATTTAGAAAAGGAAAAATATTGAATTGGTTGATTTTGTTATACTTATAAAAGTTATTATGGTTGATAATATTTTTGCTAACATTATTATTTTATTTGTTATTTATGGAATTTAGTTTGTCTCATGCCAAAGGCAATTTTTTAAAAGAACTATGTTTATTCATTAAGATTGTTCATAGTTATATACATGAGGGAGTGACTCTTAGGTTTCACCTCAAGATGATTCTTCCTTTTCTATTATTTATTATTTATATTATTTACAAGTGTTCACCCAATCCCCATGATTAGGTGTCAACATTTCCCCCCTTAATCTCAAGGGATGTTGGTAAGTCTAAGCATCGTTCTGAATCTTTTAAGCTTTTCTCCTCCAAGGGCTTTGGTGAATATGTTTGCAATTTGCTCATGAGTGGAACAATGGCGTAGATGGATTGTCTTGGCCTCAACATGATGTCGAATTAGGTCGTATTTTGTATTGACGTGCTTCGTTTGATCATGGAACTTTGGGTTCTTGGCCAAATTTATTGCAAAGGTGTTGTCAATCATGAGTGGAGTTGAATGTACTTGTTTTACCTGCAAATCTTCCAGATTTTTCCTGAGCTACACAATTTCTTTTGTTGCCTTAGCTGTTGCTACATATTCTGCCTCTGTTATTGAATCTTTTGGAACTAATTGTTTGTGAGACCTCCAAGAGATAGGTCATGATCCAAGGCTTATAGCATAACCAGAAGTAGATACCCTAGTTTCTTTGTCTCCATCGAAGTCTGAATCAGGGTATCCAATCAAGTTGAAGTCGCCCACGTGTGTATACTTGAGTCCAAAGTCTTGAGTTCCCTTCAAGTACTTTAGAACTCTTTTTGCAGCAGACCAATGTCCCTCACAAGGATTTTGCATAAACCTAGAGAGGATTCCAAAAGTAAATGAAATGTCTGGTCTGGTAGTAGCCATGTACTAGAACCTTCCTACAAGGTATCTATACTTTGCTGCATCCTCAAATTATTTTCCTTCAATGGATGTCAGCTTTACGTTTTGTTCTATTGGAGAAGTTAGAGGATTGCACTCAGCCATGCCAAACTTGTTCAACAAATCTCCAATGTAATTCTTTTAAGAAAGGAATATAGATTTCGAATGTTGATTTACTTCAATACCAAGATACTAATAAACATAGCCCGAATCAGTCATTTCAAAACCTTTCCTCAATTCCCTTCTTTATGGATGCAATGTAGCTCTCATTGTTCCCTATCATCAAAAGATGATCTACACATACCACAAGATATACAATTGTTTTGCCAACTTTCTTGACAAACAAAGTTACATCATCAAGATCATAATGTTTGAAGTTGAGTTTCAGAAGATGCTCAGTTAACTTTTCATACTATGCTCGTGGTGCTTTCTTGAGGCCATACAAGGATTTCACAAGTTTTCATACTTTATGTTTATGTCCTTTCACAGAAAACCCTCCAGGTTGGGACATAAAAACATTCTCTTTTAGATCTCCATTCCAGAAAGTAGTTTTTACATCCATTTGGTGGAATTTCCAACCGTTCTTAGCTGCTAAGGAAAAGAGTGTTTGGATGGTAGCCCATTTTGTTGTGGGGGAAAAATTCTACTCATAATCGACCCCTTCTTTATGTGCAAAAACCTTTTTCCACAAGCCTGACTTTGGCCTTGTCAAGTGAACCATCAACTTTATACTTGTTCTTGTAGACCCACTTGTAGCCAATTGGTTTGGTTACCATTGAAGGATCAACCAGCTTCCAAGTGCCATTCTTTATCAAAGCATCATAATCCTTTTGCATCGCTTCTTTCTATTCATCATGAGAAGCAACTTATTCGAAGGAAGTTGGTTCAAAATTTGTAGACGAATTCAGTTCACAATCATAAGAAACGTCCATATCAACAGGTGAATCAAAACCATCTACATCACCTCCATTTTGCCTAGTTAAATTTCTTGTTCCTATCTTTCCAACCTGATTAGGATGAACACTTTCAAGTGTCTTTGTTAGCCACTTTGGGGGACCTTTCTAAGATAGTCCAGGTTGCTCAATTGATTGAATTGGGACTGAATCAAGATTGAGTCTCCCAATTCTATCAATCACATCACTAAAAGTATAATTAGTGATTGGACTTTCATGTGGGGGAGAGAGTTCTTCAGAAGAATATTCCACATATTGATCTAGTATAGGAATCCCCCCTTCATGATGTGGAATCTGATTATCAAATTCTTGAAATGATTTTACATTTTTTAATTTTTCCAAGCAATCAAGTTACCGCTCAACAACATTGTTAGCTATGGAAGATTCAAGAAAGATTACATCTCTACATACAACAAACTTTTTATTAACTGCATCATAGAGATGGTATGCTTTGGAGGTATTTGAATACCCCAAGAAGATACACTTACGACTCCTTGCACCAAGTTTGTTTCTATGTACTTTTGGTATCAAGGCATAACAGGTTGAACCAAAGACCCTGAGATGCTTTATCGAAGGAATATAGCCATACCACAATTCATAAGGAGTCTTGTTTCTAATAGCATTAGATGGACATATATTCTTTACATATACAACACATAGAACAACATCAGTCCAAAACATCAATTTTACATTCTTGAAAAACATCATGGAACGTACCATATTTAAGATTGTCCTATTCATTCTTTCAGCTATTCCATTCTATTGGGGATTATAAGGCATAGTTGTTTGATGTTTGATCCCATGCTGGCAAAGATAGTTTTCAAATTCATTTGAAGTGTATTATTTTCCATTATCAGTGCAAATAGAGCCAATATGAGATTGTGCATCATTTTCAATCCATGTATGAAAGTTCTTGAATGTTTGAAAAGCATTAGATTTGCTCTTCAATAAATAAACCCAACACATTCTGGTGTAGTCATCAATAAATGGCATCATACATTTATTTCCATTTTCAAAAGGAACAATTGTTGGACCACATAAATTTGAATGAATGAGTTCAAGTTTTCTATGTGCTTTGGAATGTGAATCATGAAAATACCATTTGTTATGCTTTCCTAGAACGCAAGCATCACATTGCTTAAGTTTCCTAGGAATTGTAGGCAAACTAGTAACACCATCTTTCTTCAATAAATGAAGGTTGTTATAGTTCAAGTGTCCAAATCTAGCATGCCATAATAGACTTGATGGGAATGTACCTTCATCATAATGAGAAATGTATGAGAATTTTTTTTCACAAGCAGAGGTACCTTGCAAATTGAGAAGCCTTTCTTCTTCTATCCCCGTCATGACAAGTGAGTGATCTAATGATTTTCTCACCTCAACCTTGCCATCAAACATATGAATGGAGTGTCCTTGTTGGCGGATGTGGACCAAGGAAAAAAAATTTCTCCTCAGTTATGGGAGATATAAAACATCATGCAGAAGAAAGTCTGGAAGACCAAGCAATTTGAGCCTGATTGTGCCAAGCCTTGATGTCTTGAGTTTTGATTTGTCTGGAAAGTATACTGCTCCATCAACATTGTCAGTAAATTCTTCAAAAAAACTCTTCTAAAAGTCATGTGGAAAGTTGATCCTTAATCAAGCAACCAATCATTTTTCCAAGAAGCAAGTAAATCATTAAACAAGTCTTCATTTACTCCAATATTACAATGTGCCACAACATAGTGAGTAGATTCAGGTGCTTTACCTTTCTCTTTGTCATTGGTTTTATCTTTGGGTTGATTTCTTTTCTACTCAATTATGTCCCAAGGAAACTTGCATGTGGATGCATCATGCGATCCATCTCTATTGCAACGTATGCAATGCAAATCAGACTTTTCTCCTTGAGAGTGTCTACCTCCCTGCCTCTGAAATTTATTTTTCCTCTTCCTCTGGAAGAATTTGAGCAATATTCTTCTCTCTATGTGTCAGACACATAGCTTCTTTAGAAGACCGAGGAGTTGTCTTCTTCCCAAAATCTTTCTCTCTCTCAGCAAATTTATTCACAGGGGAGTCAAAGCTAATTTCTTTGAGGTTTCCATTTGCTTGCAATGACTCAAGATAATTTTAATAAGTGGGATAAAGTTCCTTGACAAAAGAAACCAAAGGAATGTCTAGTTCAACATTAATGACTTTGATACCATGCATAATAGATTTTACTTCTGATGCAAGAGTAAGAGGATCATGATTTTGTCATTCAAGGTTGAACAATTTAATCATGAGTTGGACAACTTCAAGCACAGAGTGTGAGTCATAGAGTTCCTTCAATTTTTGTAAGGCTTCAAAAGCATTCGAAAATGGTGAAATATGGTGACTCACCTCTTCATTTACAGATGTTGTAATCAAGGCATAGGCCATGTTGTTCTTGTTTTCCCAATTGGTGAATTCCATGTTTGAGGTAGGCTTTGCTAGTTCATTGTCTCCTTCTCCGACACAAACTCCTTTCCACAACTCATTAAAAATGAGAATGTGTTTGATCTTCCAAGACCACTCAGGATAGTTCTCCTTCCCATGGAGAACCACTCCCACAATGGATATCAATGAGTGCATTTTAAAATTTGTGTACTTTTTAAAAAAATGTACTTTTGGTGGCAAAAACAATGCAGTTATGGTGACTAAAAATGCATTTCTGATGTAAAAAATGCAATTTTATATTTGAGGAGAGGGATATTATATGGGGTAGTGGTTATATGGGAGAAGGATTATGTGGGGGACGGATTATTTGGGGGGAGCAGTTTTGTGGGGGAGTCAATGTATGAGGGAAGAGGAAGCGATGTAATACACAACACATAGTGTTAAAAGACTAGAAGCTCAATGACGGAGGTATTGCAAATAGTTTAGCTCAATGGACTGAGCAGTGGTATTGAAAATAGGTAATGGTTGTGGTAGAGAGAAGTAGCGAAGAATTTAAAACGATGTATTGCAAACACATTGTGGTATAAAAGATGATGAAAAAAAACGGTATGGAAAAGCCTTGGCAACATACAACAATTAAAAAAGGCTCAGAGTTTGTAAATTTATTCCCATACCTTGAGTTTAACATAGTCAATCAATGCACAATCGAGAAATTTTAGGATGAGTGGTGGTATTGCAAAACTGTAAGCATATTTTATGTGGGGCTGAGGCTCGACCTCACAAGTAGTGTTCAAATACGAGGTATGGCATGGTGGTAACACAATGGAGGCAGGAAAACATGGTAAGTTGTGGGGAGAGTAACCGAACCAAACCAGAGTTAATGCATTTACAGACCAGAGCATAACAACCATTAAGATTTTGTGTGCATCCAATGTTGTATGTATATAACATGTGTACCTGTTGTTATGCAATGATTATGTACAAGGTGGTACAGATAGTGTTCTGTGCATATGGTGTTGTGTGCATGTTGGACATGCTGTGTTGTGTATAGATGATGTTATGTACATATTGGATATGCAGTGTTATGTACATGTGGGGTTGTGCATAGATGATGTTATGTACATATTGGATATGCAGTGTTATGTACAATGTGTGGTGTTGTGTGCATGATGTACATGTGGTGCTATGTACATATGGTGTTGTGTGCATGATTGTACAAGTGGTGTTGTGTTCATGTGGTGTTGCGTACATGTTGTACAAATGACACTATGTGCAAGTGGTGTTGTGTACATGTCATGCATGTGGCATTGTTTAAAGGTGGTGTCGTGTACATGTCATGTATGTGGTATTATACACACGTTGTGTAGGTGGTTGTAGCGTACAGGCGGTACATATGGTACTAGTGTACGTATGCTATTATGTGCATGTCGTACATGTTGTGTTGTGTACATACAATACTATGTATGCGCATTGTGTACTCGTCGTATCGTGACATGTGTATTCATTGGGTTGTTACTCTATGTGGGTACATGTATTGTGTGCCATTGTACATCGGTTATAGATGTATGAGTTGTGTTGTATATCAAGTGTATGTGTGTGCATTTTATGGTGTCACACGTTGTGTGTAGGATGTATGTCTTGCAATGTACATTTTGCATGTATACGTGTTGTGTTTTTTCGTACATCGGAAGTAGGACTACGTATCGTGTTGTGTTGTACATTGGGTGTAGATGTATGTGTTTTATGTCAGATGTAGATTCATGTATTGCATGGTGTGGTATGTCATGTGTGGTTGTATGTGTAGGATGTACATTGTGTGTGTGCACACAGTTAAGGAGAAGGCACTAGGTGTTTGTCTGGTGCGGCAACCAATCCGGAGTGCGTACGAAATAAGGACAAAGGTGGAAGCCAATGATTGATTAAAGGATAAGTATCAGTATTTTATTCAAATTTATTATGCATGTGATTTATGATTCCAGTCTATGATGATTACATGTGATCTATGATTCTAGTTTATGATGGTTAGGTGTGCTTTATGATTTTTATCTATGATGGTTGTGTTTTGAGCTAACCTAATGTGATACGTTTATACATGATGATTTGAGCAAAGATGCTAGTTTGACTTGTGACAGGAAGTAAACAGGATTGCAAGTGTACCTTATTGACAAGATACCAATGAGGTATGATTTGAAGTTATTTCAATTTATTTTGAATCTAATGAAAGTTATGTTCTTGGTACATGAAAGCATGAATACAAGTTGGGTGGTTGAAATCGACTACAAGAATTAGCAATAGTAGTGAAAGAAATTGGAACATGCAATAGTATGTTGGTAAAACACTTCAGAAGCAAGGCCATTGTGGGGCACTGGTACCCAATAGTGTCCATTGATTTCCATGACCATGCTATGCCTGGTATGATGGTTTTGAGGCAGGGATATGCCTTGGTTTTTGTATCTTCTGATGCGAGGGAGCCTTGCCAGGGGATGGACTTCCCGAGATGGGGGTGCCAATAGAACTTGGGAGGTGAGTGATTGCATGGAAGGGGTTGACCAAATTTCCTGAGGGACTATGTAGTAGAGAAGAGAAGACAGCGGATGGATTTTTTTCGATCATTAGTATTGCCAGATGGAATCAAATGCACACTAGGAGTACTCCCTAGAACAATGAGTTAGTAATTGTTCACTAAGAAGACAAGTGGTGCAAGATTATAGAATTGTACATTGGATCTAGATTTGACTTTGCAGTAGATTATGTACTTCCTAGGAAGGAAGTGAATCCTGGTATTACTTTGAGGGTGGAGGTGTGAGCCTCTAGATTACCTTATTGTGGATGTAGGCATCTTATCCTTTTATTTTTTCGTTAAGAAAATGTATATATGTGTATATGTGTGTATTATTGTGAATATTGTATCAAGCTAGATTCATAAAACTCCATAAACAATATGGTTATTTTCTAGTTGAAGAAAATGTGCATCTGTATATGTGGTTATTGTAAATATTGTAATGAGTTGTGTTATAAAGCTCTAGTAAATGGTATGTTATTCATGTTCCAGCAATGGTCATTATAAATACTGCAACGAGTTGTGTTATAAAGATCCATAGGCAGTATGTTTTGTTTTCAATAGTCTTGTTGATTATAGGTGTCATTGAACACCGATGACGGTGTTCCCCCAAGGGGGGAAATTCTATAACAACCCTGGTGAAAATTACATATATATATATATATATGGCCACGGTGATGGGACATGTATTCTAAGCTTAATGGTGGGGGAAACATCCTAATGGGCGTTGATTCAGTTTATTATGGCTAAGGGAATTGGCAAAGGCAATGGCTAAGGTTTTGGAAAGGGATGAGGCATTAATTGGCATTTATTTATGAAAATAAAGGAAATTAGGAGAATAGGAAAGTGAAAGGTCACAAGTTGTATGTGAGGAGGAAAATGAAGGAAAATAATGGAAAATGAAGAAAATATAGGACTCATTAATAAAAAGGTTTATAAGGATCAGTTGGCAAGCTCTTAGTTATTGTAAGCTTTTGGCAAGTTTTGGTTGAGCTCTCTTCTATTCTCTCTTTCTTATACTCTTGGATACTTAAGAGTTTTCTTGGAGAACACTTGGAGGGCGTGGAATACTCATATTTTTGGAGAAAGAAGGCAAAGGAAGAGCAGGAAAGTGCAAGAAGGCATCAGGATTAGCAGCTACAACAGTTTTTCTTGTAGGTACTAAGTTGCATGTATGTTTTCCTCACTAGTTTTGGCATGCATGGCACATGCATGTGGCTTCTTGGTTACAATCTGTTATTGGCATGGAGGATTGCCTGGACTGACAATGTATTTGTCTAGCCTTTCCATTTCCTGGATAACCATGGTGATTATGGGTTTACTTTCATTATTTCTTTTTGGTTGGTTCTCATATTTCCATAGCTTGGGTTGATTTATTAGTTCCTGGAATCCCTGGTTGGATAAATTCTTTGGAAGCCTTGTAATAGCTTGGGTTTGAGTTCCTAGTCCTGGAAGCCTTGGTTGGACAAACTCTCTAGAAGCCCTTAGTGGGTTGAGTTACTAGTCCTGGAAATCTTAGTTGGACAAACACTCTTGAAGCCTGCTGACAGTTGTGGGTTGAGATACTAGTACTGGAAGCCTTTGTTAGAACAAATGCTCTGGAAGCCCTGGGAGGCTTGGATGGAGACCAATCTGATTATGGTTTTGTGATGTCCGGCTGTGAGGTGGAATCACTCTTTGATGGGTTGAAATGGATGGCCTCTGGAAGCCCTGGATGAGTTTTGACTGATGTGTTCTATGAGATCCCACATTCATGCTTGGAATATGGCATGGGGATGAATGGAGAAATAGAGATTTGGCTCATCCATTCTACAGTAGGGTGGAACGTGGAAGTCCCATCCTGGGTTTGGATTTTGCCTCATTAATGAAAGTTTATTTCTCCTAGTATTTCTATGAGTATTATGGTGGATTATATGTGGTGTATATGGTTGTGATTGCATTGATATTTTTGTCCCTATTATATTGGTTATGTATATGTTTTATGACAACAGTTATGTATGGCCCTCATCATGTCTTTACTTGTAAATGAATGAATAATGTATTTATGACCTAATGGATGGAATGGCAGTTAAAGTGATAAGGAAATAATGCTTCATGGTGAATCTCAAATAAGTATGAGACACATATGCTCAGATATGTTATTTACACTTGTATATTACATATTCGTGGTATGTTTAGGGAAATTCATGTCATGTCTAGTGGGGGTCTAATCAAGTTATTAAACAATTATTTACTTTAGTACTTCCATTTCCATGTTATTTTATTGTTTTGAAGGTATTATGAAATTCTGGGCAGTAACCTGGGCTCTGGGCCTGAAAAGGTGGCTCAAATCCCAGGGTCGTTGGAATAGCACTAACAAATTTAGTCTTTCGTCATTGGCAGGTAATTTTATGAGAGTAACTTTGAGGTTTTGGATGCTATAATGCCTATAGCATGAGAGTGATTAAGGCTTAAGGGGTATCCAAAATTTCAGTGGGAACCAAGGGCAAGTTGTCTAATGTATTGGATTGGTTCCTGAGGGTCATGTACCTGATGTTGAATGTATGTACGGTTTGTTTCTATCGATTCCACTTCCTTAATGTGACTTAGGAGGTCAAATCATATCGTAGTGGCCTCTTGTCGCATGTTTACCCCGGATGGTTGGTTACTTGGGTAGATGTGGGAGGAGCGTGTTACAGTCATTCCACATCTCATGACAACTTTTAATAATAAACTAAGTTAACTTGACTTAGTTGGCTCAATAATTCAGGTTGAGGGTCTAACTTGAGTCATATAGAGTATCTCCTACTTTTTAGGAGCCTGGTTGAGTTTATTTTGACTTGTAATTAATTAATTCAATTTAACTGAGTTAAAGTCAATTAAACTAGTTCCAACTAATGGAGGAATTAGTGGGAGATCCAATAGTGGGGTGTAACCTACAGTGATCAACCAGTAAACTAAAGATTCACTCATAATTAACTCATGTGTTTCACATCAGTGAAAGACACAGTTGAGATTGGAGTTTAGGGGAAACGTACTATCAGTTGTGTAATCATCTGAATTGTACAGGAGGTGCATGCAACCAGAGGAAGGCCTATGAGGATTGCACAATTCATCATTGAGGAATTTCCCAATTAAATATGGGCTAATTCCCAAGGAAAATACACAATGAAATAGGATCTAGGAAAGCAATAGAAGTGGCTAAGTATTGGCTTCAACTTATCTAAGTAGTAGTGAGATAGATAGAGATAGTGCAGAGGTTTCTCGGGCTTGAGAAAAACATTATAATCTTATAATATTTTCTAATTAATGAAATATACAAATAGAAGGGTTTTTTAGCTGTGGTTTTCCCCATAAAATTATTGTGTTATGTGTGATTAAATTCTTTCTCTTTTATGCTTCATGATTTCATTGATCATTTATTGTTTCCATTGATGAGTAGAGTAGATTCAATTCAATTGCTTTAGCATATTACAGTCTATAGTTTGAAACTACAAGGAATTTCTACATGGTATCAGAGCTGAAATCACTATAGAAGAGGAGAATATGAGTTTGTCTTTGGCAAGAGAAAACGAATTTGTAGCATGATACCTCGGAACCAGAAGGATGTCGTTTTACAAATTCAGACTTGAATATGCACTTGAGAGTAGTTCGAACTATAATGCTTGTAAAGATAGTTTGGAGGCAATGTTGATAGACAACGAGCTTAAGGAATTCATATACAAAGATATTCCTAAGCCAGCTGATGCTCAACATCTAGCAGAGTGGAGAAAATGTGTGGCAAAGGTGAGAAGGATTATCCTAGAAGGAGTTCAAGATCATATTGTCTCGAACCTCCATGGTAAGGAAACTCCATTTGCAATGTGGAAGGTTTGATAGACCTATTTCAAAATAGTAGTGACCACAGGAAGCTGGCACTCAAGGAAAAGCTCATAAAGATCAAGATAGAGAAGGGTGACTCAATACCGAAGTACTTGACTATTGGGATGGGGTCCCCTAGGGTCAATTTTGGGGCAAAAGCCCAATTTTTTTTGTATAAAATGTAAACTCTCAGCAAGTTGTGGTCATGGAGTGCATAGATAGTTAAAGTGTCAAAAAGGGTTTTACCCTTCCTTTATGTAGGATGAGTCGACTTGTGAAGATCTACCCATGATCCGTGAACCATGGGATTGTATAAATAAGTGTGTCTTGGAGAGTCTAAGGCATCATGGTCATGGAGTAATGTTTTGGTCTATGGGAGAAGTCTAAGGAATTAGTGAAGAAGAGTATGAAGAGAGGCTATGCAGTTGTGTGCGCAGAGGCCTAGAGTAAAGTCTGCAGCTGAGTGCGCGGACGCCTGCAACTGAGTGCGCAGGGAAGTTTTGAGACTGTAAGCAGAACTGAGTATTAATAAAGAAGATTATTGCAAAAATACTTGTTTCTATCTCTTTACCTTTGTTTATATGAATGCACCTTATGTTTTAATGGGGTTATGAAATAATGGTGTATTAATGCGCAACTTTACCCGACTTATACTATTACATGAACGCAATTACTGTTAATTTTTTACGTGAAGATTATCTTGTTGTATATCGAAGCTATCAAACACTTAAGTTAATCTGAGTAATTACTGGGTTATACATCATCTTTGATGCTCGTAAGTAGTGGATTCACTTATTCATGGTCCGCAAAAGACATTTGTAAGTGTTCACAGAGGTATAGAAGTTGATTAAGAGGAGTTATATCAATAAGCCCTAAAGGCTTATCGATCTACATGAAGCCAGATTTAGGGCATAAAGTGACATCACACTCATCTTTGGGTACGAAAACTTGGTTCTAGCATCCCCCATACTGCTTCGGGTGAGACTTCAGTCCACGCTCTGTGGATTAATGCCGAAACGGCTAGTAGTGTAGGGATTTGTTTGGAAAAACTAACTTTGAACCTGGGTCCGGACCCACTAAGCCAACATTGACCAAGTTCACCAAATATTGAGATGATCTTAGAAGTGTCAATCTTACAGGTCGTTGAAAATTATATAGTGAGCCTCATACTTCTAAGCCTTCCCAAGAGTTGGTACAGCTACTAGGACTCATTTAATGGGAGGGAGAAGCTACCAGAGTGGGAGTGGTTGTGGTCCGACTTGGTACAAGAAGAGATTCGGCAAAACACCATATATGGGACCTCATCCAAAGAAGTGGAAGAGGAATTTTCATTAGTCAACAAAGAAAATAAATCCATGGGAAAGAAGTCACAAGGCGAGGAGGGCGTCAAGAAGAAGGAATTTTCAAACATCAAGTGTTTTCATTGTCATGAGTTTGGGCACTATGCCACGAAATTCCCATAGAAGAAAGAAAGCAAGAAGGAGCATGTAGTAGTAGCAACAGGTGAAGCTCTAACTTCACAATTTGAACTTGATTTTATTTTCATTACATGCATGGAAAGAATTGTAATTAGAATCATGTGGTATCTCGACAGTAGTGCCTTGTTCCATATGACAGGGAAAAGAGACCTCTTCAGTGACTTGAAGGAGAAACACCTCAAGTAGAACATAGAGTTTAGAGATGATGGGAGGTATAGTGTGATCGGCATCAGTACAATTACTTTTTAGAGAGATTTTGGCTCCCCTTTCAGAATCACAGATGTGATGTATGTTTCAGGACTAAAGAGGAATCTTGTTTCCGTCGTGGTATTACAAGACCGTGGCTATGCTGTGATATTTAATAAAGGAAATGTTTTCCTTAGACACATCGCCACAGGATAGGTGAAACAAATTGGTATGTGAGTCAAGAAATTGTATGCACTTGAGGTACAAGATGCATGCAAAGCCTTGAGGAGTAAGGCAAAGGTTAGATACTTGGTGGTTGAGAGGGAGAAGGAATTACCTCTCAACATGCTACCTCAGAAGCAGCCTCAACAAGTTGTGGAGGAGACACAATTGGAGAAGCAGAGAGGAGACTGAGTGGAGACATCCACTCAAGAAGAGACCTCCAGTAGGGGGAAATTTTGAGCCAAATGCACAGAAGGAGCACATGCATCTAGACCTCCGGGTTTGAGGTGGAGTGATATGAAACCTTAGTCCAAGAGTTTCATAAATTGGGCAGGGTACATTAAGGTGTGTTTGTCTCATGGATCATTACCTTGCTACGGGGGCCCATGATATTCAGTAACAAGAGGATCAATGTCAAATAGATACTGAGGAGTGAAGAAAATTGTTGACAGCCAAGCAAGAGGATCAGTAGCAGAGTCAACAACAACACAATTTTATTAGTAGATAGTTGCAGACACAGTTGATTCAATTTATTTTGTTTGGATTCTTTTCGGATTACAGATGTTTCATTAGCAACAACAACAATGACAAGAGTTGCATGCAGAACATTCCAAAGGTACCGAATCAGGATAAATTTGAATTATTTGCTTGTTAAGAGGGAGTGTTGAAAATAACAAGAAGAAATGCTAAAAATAGCATCAAGAAAGAAAATCCTTATTAATTTTGTCCTTGAATAAAATTAGGAATTAAATTGTAATTCCACATCTCATGACAACTTGTAATAGTTAACTAAGTTAATTTGACTTAGTTGGCTCAGTTAATTTGAGTTGAGAGTCTAACTTGAGTCATGTAGAGTGTCTCCTACTTTTTAGGAGCCCTGGTTGAGTTTATTTTGAGTTGTAATTAATTAATTCAGTTAAATTCAGTTAAACTAGTTCCAACTAATGGAGGAATTAGTGGGAGATCCATTAGGGGGCTGTAACATACAGTGATCAACTAGTAAACTGAAGATTCACTCATAATTAAATCATGCATGTCAAATCAGAGAAAGACTCGGTCAAGATTAGAGATCAGGTACAGTGTACAACTGATTATAATCATATGAACTGTATAGGTGGTGTATGCAATCAGAGGAATGCCTATGAGGATTGTGCAATTCATAATTGAGGAATTTCCCAATTAAATATGGGTTAATTCCCAAGGAAATTGTGCAAGGAAATAGGAGCTTGGCAGGCAGTAGAATTGGCTAAGTATTGGCGGGAGCTAGTCTAGGTAGTAGTGAGATAGATAGATATAGTGAAAAGGATGCTCGAGCTTGGGAAAAGCACTGTAATCTTATCATGTTTTATGATTAATGCAATATACAGATAGCAGGGATTTTTAGTTGTGGCTTTCCCCAGAAAATTATTGTGTTATGTGTGATTGAATTCTTTCTATTTTATGCTTTGTCATTTGATCGATCATTGATTATTTCCACTGATGAGTAGAGTAGATTCTAGTCAATTGTTTTATCATATTAAAATATTCAATTTGAATCTACAAGGAATTTCTACAAGTAGACCGAAATGAGGACATGAATGGTAAAAATAGATTTGAAATATAGCTCCAGATAAGGAAAAGCTTTGTTAGCCTCTCTCATAAAACAATAATAAATCCAAACATAATTTATTATCATAGATTATAAAATTGAAATAAAATAATTATTAATTTAAGAAATTAAATTAATAATTATTATTCT